>JAGVVM010019264.1:0-24076 GCA_019149425.1 Psidium friedrichsthalianum
TTCAGTCATTCCAAAACAATTTTGAGGCTAGAAATCACTAATGGGACGCCTAACAAGCCACATAGTCCCGCTAGCATTAGTGTGGATATTAAAAGAATATTCTAATACTTTTCTATATTTTTTTATTTTATTTTCTTATACTTTTTTCTTCCCTTGCACTTAGGGCCTGCTAAGGTCAGGAAATCTCGCCCATCCCGAACCTAAGTGTAGGGAAAGGAAAAATAAAATAAAATATCCCAAACTAGCCATAACCTAATCTGGAGGATGATAAGGTGTGATGGAGATGGTGATGATAGTGACGATCACGACCAAGAAGACAAATTATGAAGAAACAAACATTACTAATGAGCTGGAGAAGGTTGGGTGAGGCTTCAACTAATGTGAAAAAGACTCCTTGAAATGATCAATTAATCACATATCTTAAAAGCATAAAAGAGTAATATCACGAAAAACTCAAACTAGTACACATGTAATAAATTTAACCCAAAACTAATTTTTTTTACCATAAAAAATTTCAAACTAGTATAATATGACAAATCTATCCAAACAATTTTTTAACACCACAAACCGTAAATTAATACATATATGAGTAATTTACCCTCCGTTCATTTTTGTTAAATTGAATTAATACCTCTGAAAATACAAAACTGGCGATAGCTATGACAAACAAGATAAAACCCCAAACTAGTATACTTGTCAACATTTTTCTTTTGGGTAGGTAGTATACTGTCAACATTATGTGTCATTACTCAATAATTTGACAGGGAAAAGTTAATAAAGACTAACGAAAGGTAAATTTATCAAAGTATATCAGTTTGGGTATTATTATGGTAAAAAAAATAGTTTGTGATAAAATTTATCATAGGTAGATATACTAGTTTAGAGTTTTTGTGGCATTAACCTTACAAAGAAATGAAAAAAATAGTTCTACAATGACCTATAAACTTGGAGCGGTTTTTATTTGCTCTAGTATCCTTTTACGGCATTAACTGAACATGGTTTGTCCAAAAACCGTTCTAAACATACAAAATAGTGGCGATATCATCGGTAGTCCTAAACTATCCATGAAAGCTTTTCTTTTTTGCAATTTCATCCCTAGATCTTATGGTCCTTCATTATAGACTTAAAGGAGTATGCTGACGTGATTGTTAAAGTTACTGCCTTTTTATTTTTCGTTCAATTTCATTCTTGAACTTATCTCAGTTGTAATTTGACCTTAACCTATCATTTTTTGGTCCTCTTTCTAACTATTTCGAGCCATGACGATGGTCATATGACGTTTTGCAAGATAAACCTCAGTAGTCAATCTATTTTTTCATGGACATTAAAATGTCGGGCCTGAATTGACAATTCGGAAATAATCCTTGTGCTGGCAGCACGAAACATATGTTGGGTACATTTAGAAGTATGTACAACATATAAATGCATATGTAAGCCTTTTATATAGGATGGTTCATCGTGAGAAATCATTAAGTATTCATGCTCGGGATTAAACCTAAATTTGACATGACACGAGCAAGAGAGAAAAAAAACCCTTCGGAGGACTAAATTGAAACAAACAAAAAAAGTATAGGGACGAAATTGAATAATTGTCATGTTAAGTCCTAAAGTAAGCGGATTTGATTACCCATCAACATCACCATATTTGGTCGATAATTTCAACGGAAAGATCACATTGAACAAATTTTTAAAAGTACAAGGAGACGATTGAACAAACAAATCAGGGATGACCTTGAATGAGAGAGAGAGAGAGAGAGAGAGAGAGAGCGAGAGAGAGAGTCTCAAATTTCAGTCTCTCTTAGCTATTTTTAAGGAATGAGCTCTTATCCTTTGGGGACCTTGTGCACAAGACCAGGGAAAAACAGTAAATGAAAGAAAACCAACCTTTGACACCTGAAGAAGAGAAAATAGCGGGTACACCTTTTCAGGAGGGAGCTCTGATCATCAAACACAGTCCAAGATTTTGTTGTCACCCACCCAAGATCACTCTGTTTGATCCTTAATTTCCATAGAGAGAGAATGTGGGTAGGAAAGGGTCATGTGGAGAAGAAAGCCGCGATGAGGAATGGATTGGTCGCCGTCGCCATCGACAGGGACAAAGGCAGCCAATACGCCATACGGTGGGCCGCCGATAAATATCCTCTCCAAAGGCCAAACCGTCATCTCATCACGTCCACCACAGCTCTGCCTCCGCTTCCTGTACGTTACCATTACATTCTGCAATCTCTCTCTTTCTAAGTAGCTCGCCGATCGCCATTTTCCAAGCTACCATATGACATGATGCCTCTGGAAAATAGATAAGACGTACATTTAACTCTCTCTCACTCTTCGGCGGAATGCAGCGCCACAACTCCATCACAATTATGACCCCGCACGGCTTGTGGTATTGGAAGGCCATCACCGCGAAGCAGGAGTTGCGGAAGCTAAACAAGACCTGTCAAGGACCTGTTCCCTCGCCTTCCGTGTTATTGCACTCGAAAAAAGACGTACACATCTAACAATGAAGTCTTTGCCCTTCAATACTGCAATTTTCCCACCATTCTTTCATAAGCAAACACGCATATGATGCAACATTCTTTGCCTCATTTATTGCTTCACATTCACAAACTCAGTAACTTGGATCAGATACATTGGCCTAGATGTCATACTGGAGGACCTGGATGTGGCCAGAGCAATTACAGAATACGTCTATTATGCCGGGATAGAGCTCTTGGTTCTCGGCACTTCGCAACGTCATGGATTCATTCAGGTGCATCTTATACCCCCTAGATTCTACCGTTTTTTTTTCTTTTTTAATTTCCTCCTACATCTCAGGCCATCTCATTATGAATGAAACCGTATATGAGACAGAACCATCTGTGGTTACTTCCTTTATGCAATGCGGAGTCGGTCATAGAGCATCTTATTTTAGCTTTCAAATTCTGCTCTACAAAACATTTCTAACTTCTCAACATACCATTCATTAGACAAAACTCAGAAAGCGAATCACATGGTGTGAGGAATAAAGGGAAAATATGGATTAGGCCCTGAGAATCGAAAAGCTCTTCACAATCCAACAAAGATACATTATACAGAGGACAATCAAGCTTGTACTCTGCAATATGAGTACTTCAAACAGGCCTAAACTTCGTGATTTTTTTTGAACAGATTAAAGCATTTCACAAACATCCAAGCGGTGTATCAAAAGGGGCACCAGATTTCTGCACAGTTTATGTCATCTCCAAGGGAAATGTCTCTTCCGTTCGGAATGCTTCTCGTCCATCTCCTTATGCCTCTCCTCTTCTCGACCAAACACAGAACCTTAAACGAACAGACCGTCGTTCTGGGAAACACTTGATGAACAGTTTAAAAGTTTCGTTGCCTCACCGACCACTTCCGTTCTTCTTCAACATGGCAAAAAATGTTTAAACTGTCGGAGCCTTCTATTATTTGCAGATCAAACATCAATCAAGTCTTCTCCTGCCAGGCACAATGAGTCCATCAAGTAAGTCATGAAATCTTAGACTATTTCCGGCAAGAGTGCATGTGTTCTTCTTTTTTTCTTTTTTTCTTTTTTGTTCGAAAGCATATATGGTTGTTCAAATGTTTGTAGTCTATAGACGGTTCAATTTACAAAGTGCGAATAATTAGCGAGAAGAAGTACAATGCCTCATAATGGGAAAATCCAGAAGGAGCCCACAACCTGAAACATTCACAATCTAGTTTGACCCATGCCCACTAAAAAAATCCGAAACATTAAGTATGAGCCAACTAGATTTATGGATCACTTATTTTTGCTCTAGACATCCAATGTGAGGCTTTTGTTCGTTCGTGCCGCTCAGAAGGGTGCTTATTTAGAGTCAATTCGCAATTATCGCGTATCTTTCGATTAACAAAAACTAAGCTTTGCTTTCTCTCAAAAAATTCTAAAAGGCAAAAGAAGTAAGTACTGGAAATTATCATGAACCTACCTGTTACTATTTTTTGCAGTAATCTGTAATGATTTCGAATATTCGATATGGCTAAAATTTAAATTTAAAACACTACAAGAGGAAACTAAGAAAGTTGAAAAAAAGAAGAAGCTATAAAACACGCCCTCGATGCGGAATAGCCCTACTCGACTACGTAATTCATTGCGTGGGTATGTCCAAGATACATGCAGATCCATGCATGCTTTGTGGCTCCTAAAGTAAGCCACGTGTATCAATTAGCCTTCTTCCACTTCTATTTCCTCTATGTTTAACAAGCGTAATACTCAAAAAAAAAAAAATCCCAACTTTAGCATCTATCCTAATTATATCCAATTTTTTTTTGTCTCATAAAAATTCTAAACTTTTATTTTTATCCTAATTCTACCATCGTTAGCTTTCCATTCATAATCATCGTTCGTTAATCCTACATAGCTGAATAATCAAATGTTCAAATACTCATATCTCCACATCCAGCATTCTTGAAATATTGAGTGCCGAGAAAAATTCGAAATCCGCCATCTTGAGTGGCTTTGTATCTTTCAATAATGTGTAGGGGAAGCAAACCACAGAAGAGAAGTTAGGAGGTTTCCTCATGTTATTTTGTTGAGATGTAATCATTAACGATGTGGAAATGCTATGTATGAGTAACTAACGGTGATTATAGACAAAAGGCTAATGGTGGTAGAAATGGGACAAAATAATAATTTAGGGTTTTTAAAAGACAAAGAAAATTTTGGATATAATTGGTACATATACTAATGTTGGGGGTCCTTAGGTATTATGCTGATAAAAGAGGGACAAACATAAAAGTGAAGGGTTTTTTTAGGTATTAGACCGGTGAATGAGATACAAAGTAAAAAAATTGAACCGTTTTTTATCGGACAAAAAGAAGTTTTGGAGAGAAAGCGCGATGAGGAATGGATGGTCGCCATTGCCATCAATAGGGACAAAGCGGCCAATAGCCATGGGGGGGCTGCCGATAATATCCTCTCAAAGGCCAAACCGTCATCCTCATCCATGTCCACCACAGCTCTGCCTCCGCTTCCTGTACGTTACCATTTTACATTCTGCAATCTCTCTCTTTCTAAGTAGCTCGCCGATCGCCATTTTCCAAGCTACCATATGACATGATGCCTCATGGAAATAGAGAAGACGTACATTTAACTCTCTCTCACTCTTCGGCGGATGCAGCGCCACAACTCCATCACAATTATGACCCCCGCACGGCTTGTGGTATGTGAAGGCCATCACCGCGCAAGCAGGAGTTGCGGAAGCTAAACAAGGACCTGTTCAAGGACCTGTTCTTCGCCTTCCGTTGTTATTGCACTCGAAAAGACGTACGCATCTAACAATGAAGTCTTTGCCCTTCAATACTGCAATTTTCCACCATCTTTCATAAGCAAACACGCATATGATGCAACATTCTTTGCCTCATTTATTGCTTTACATTCACAAACTCAGTAACTTGGATCAGATACATTGCCTAGATGTCATACTGGAGGACCTGGATGTGGCCAGAGCAATTACAGAATACGTCTCTTATGCCGGGATAGCGCTCTTGGTTCTCGGCGCTTCGCAACGTCATGGATTCATCAGGTGGCATCTTATACCCCCTATGATTCTACCGTTTTCTAATTTTCCCTCCTACATCTCGGCCTCTCATTATGAATGAAGCCATATGGACAGAACCGTCTGTGGTACTCCTTTATGCAATGCGGAGTCGGTCATAGAGCATCTTATTTTAGCTTCAAATTCTACTTATTTGCACTAGCTCTACAAAACATTTCTAACTTCTCAACATACCATTCATTAGACAAAAAACTCAGAAGCGAATCACATGATATGAGGAATAAAACGGAACATGATTAGGCTGAAGAATCGAATCGAAAAAGATAATTATACAAGAGGACAATCAAGCTTGCACTCTGCAATATGAGTACTTCAAACAGGCCTAAACTTCGTGATTTTTCTTGAACAGATTAAAGCATTCAAACATCCCAAGCAGTGTATCAAAAGGGGCACCAGATTTCTGCACAGTTTACGTCATCTCAAAGGAAAGGTCTCTTCCGTTCGGAATGCTTCTCGTCCATCTCCTTACGGCTCTCCTCTTCTTGACCAAATACAGAACCTTAACGAACAGACCGCCGGTTCTGAGAAACACTTGCTGAACAGTTTAAAAGGTTTGTTTGTCTCACCGACCACTTCCGTTCTTCCTTCAACATGGCAAAAATGTTAAACTGTTGGAGCCTTCTATATTTGCAGATCAAACATCAATCAGCCTTCTCCTGCCAGGCACAATGAGTCCATCAAGTAAGTCATGAAATCTTAGACTATTTCCGCAAGAGTGCATGCGTTCTTTTTTTTCTTTTTTTCTTTTTTTGTGGAAAGCATATATGTTTTCAAATGTTTATAGTCTATAGACGGTCCAATTTACAAATCCTAGATGCATGTCATGTCAGATATTGGGTACATAACGTTGCGAGTCTTTTGACTTGTGCAAGTTATGACGCAGCATTATCTTGATGTAACATTCAAATGAGGCTTGCCGAGTTGAGCATAAACTTAAAGCGAAAACGAGCACTCTACAATCTCTTTCCAATGATGATACAAGAAGGCGAGCTCCAGTGAGTGCGTTGAAAATTGCTGCAAAACACCATTTCATTCAGAATCATCTCAATTTATCATTAATCTGTCAACAATCAACACCACCATAGGCTTCACTTTAAATTCACCTTCTTGAACCCTTGAAAGCGTAAGTTTTTGATGTGGTGGCTGTGGTTGTAGGCCTGCTCCTTGGCGGTGCGGCCTCAGGGAACTCACATTTTTCAGTATTTCAAATTCATTATAGGTTATGACTAAAAAAAAATTCATTATAAGTAGTACGTATACGACACTCATGTAATAGTTTATTTATGGTAAAACTCAACAGCAAGTCCTAACGTCGTTGAATAATCTGATGATGTTTATATACTTAATTACGAGGATATGAATTAAAGTAATATGTACGACCTTTTGGACTATCCACGCCTCTTACCTAAGTATCACAGGAAGCTAAAGGGCAACAATGCCCTCACCATCATATGCAGGACTCTTGCACATGCAAATGCATTACCGACCCATCGACAACCACAAAACTTCGAAGCCAAAAGTCAAAACATCGAATCCAAAAGTCAAACGAAACATCCACCTCATTTCCGATTTTTAGCATGACATTTGAACCTCTTCCTTAACTTTCATACAATGTCAAGTACCTCAAACTTTCAATACAAGAAAACGTCGCCATTTGAAAATTTTGCCTTAATCTTTTGTACAATCCGAAAACGCGACAATTGATTTGATGTAATAGGCTTGCGGAGTTGAGCTTTAGAGTGAAAAAGAAGCACTCTTACGATCCCTTTCCGGTGATCATACAAGGACGAGACTCAATTGGGAGGGTTGGAAATTTACTCGAAAATAACCACGAAACATCCTCAAATTTAATGTGATATAACTTGTCATTGTTTTTCTCAAAGCTTCGGCATAGGTAGCCCAAGATATAGTGGAGTGATCCCAAGAAATTCCACGTGCCAATTCCAATTGTTTTCTTTATGAAACTTGAGTGCATTAACTATGTGAAACTTCAAGAGGATAAACGACCCAGCTGAACAAGTCATACTTTGCAGTGTCCTCTTCGCATTCTTGCGGATCACAAGAACTATGCGTGTCGGCAAAGCAATTTCCAGTTTTAGACTTCATTGAAGACGAAATCAAGAACTTTGTTTTCCTCGCCCTTCACGCATTGTTGTTGTCGAAGCGACTACCGATTGAGGATTATAATCGCAGTTCACTCTCTAAATTGGGTTAATACTTCCTCCCATCCCTAATTGTGGAGAGTAAGGAAATCTGTTACCGTTGTCAAACTAGATTCTTGAAGGAAAACAAGGGAAACTATATTTAACGCTCTGTACAGTAAGTGCTTCCAAAGAACATTTGGAAAGAAAAAAAAAAACTCCTCTTTTAACAGGCAACTGAGGTTTTGATGGCAAAGAAAGAAGTAGCATAATTGAACTCGCGTTAGGAAAGGAATTGTCTGAAAATACTAGCGATCATTGCACCGAAGCATAACATCGAGCCAAATCATCTCGAGCGATCGATCGAGCGATCGACCAATCGACCTTCATACTGGAACATTTTCGAGGGTACAGATTGATCCACATCCAATCAATCTGTACACTCGAAAATGTAACTACGTACAAAGTATGATCCACACGTGAATCAAGCGGGAGTTTCTTATAATTGCGGGAGCAAGCAACTTCATTCAGTAATCCAAAATGCTAGAACCGAACGAACAAGAAAAAACCAATCCCGAAAAGGACAACAACCTAATAACGATTGACCAAACATGTTCACGCCGGGCAACTAATTCCCCTTTTTAAGGGGAAAACCCAAATGGAAACCCACAAACGGCCACTTCCCTCGCCCGCCTTTGTTGACCTTCTCGCCTTTCGCCTGAGACCCATGGGAATGCTCATTCTCAATTATTTTGATAAGACATTTCTATAAATCTTGTGACTTAAATGATCCTCGTTTTTCTGCCTAAGTTTTACTCATTAATAATTGGTTATAGCTACATATGCACAGAATTCACGATAAGTACATCGTAAGTGCCAGAACTTTTATACAGCATTCACTTGAATGCTATAATTTTTTTTCTGCTACCACGCCAGCTTTTTTCGACATCCACGTCAGTTTTTTTGATTGCCACGTCAGCTTTCTGGCATCTATTTAAGCGATAACGTTTAAGTGGTCAATTTTTAAAAATTATGGCACTCAAGTAAACGAAAAAAAGTTATAACACTCAAGTGAACGCTGTACAAAAGTTATGACAATTGTGGTGTACTTATCCTCACAGAATCCTTTTGTCTACCGCTCCATAATGCCCATACACCGGATCTTGGTCTAGTCAAGTCTATTGTCTATAGCAATATTACCCAGAGGAGGTGAATAGGTGATTCTGAATAATTTTGAAACTAATTATGGAATTTAAACAAATTTGAAACACAAATAGAATAAGTTCTGAAGCAAACGTGTGGAATTCTAAATACTAAAAAGAGAGTTTAGAGTAAGAGAGAATTGCACGCCAAATTTATAGTGGTTTAGCCTAGTAAGCCTACGTCCACTCTCCCATGATGATTGTCAATTTGCTAGATTTCACTATATGAATCGTGAAAGGTTACAAGAGATGTCACACTATATCACTTTTACAAAACCTTTCAAAGATAAGATTTTGAGCACTTGGGAATAAGATAATGTGAATTTGAACAACTCAGCACTTTGAAATTGTTAGTTCTGATCTCTTTCAGCTAGACACCATGGATCTTCCTTTTGTACTCCTTTACCCCCAAACTAATAGTTGGACAGGTCTTCAAAGGATCACTCTTCAATCGCTGATTTAATGCCATTAATCTTAATTGAATGAGATTGTATATGTGAAGATTTTAGTAGCCATTGGAGTAGAAACTGAACCTTTCAGATCAACCACCCATAAAATCAAATCTTTAGTTTTCGTAAGTAGAGTTAGTTTGAACCTTCAACATATCTTGTTTATGAGAGGTAATATCCAATTGAGGGTGTTCTCCTGATTTGATTGGAAAATAATCTTGTTAATCAAACATTACAAACTTTCATAAATAATGCGGCCAAATCGAAAATCTACCAAGAAAGTCCTAAATCTGTTGTATTTGTGCAAATTCAGTCATAAACCTTTTAAGTTTTACTAATTTAGCCTAAACTTTTTTTTTTTAATTTATCAATGTAGTCCGTCTAGTCAATTTTTAGTCGAAAATCGGTGCATGGACATCAGCCGTCTAACGTGGTACGGCCAACATAGACGTGGAAAATTTTTGATATTTTTTCTTTCTTTTTGCCGGTGGCAATCGCCAGCCACAAGTGATGGCCGACAAGGGCGAGCACCCGCAATGGCGCCCCTCACCAAATCTTACCAAGTCAACCTTGCCGAGTCTCACCTAGGCGAGGGCAAGGGCATCGCCAATGGTCGAAGGCCGACGTTTAGCCATTGGCAAAAAGGATAGGGAAAAACAAAACAAAGAAAAAAATTATAAAAATTATCCATGTCAGCGTTAGTTGTGGCCTGTAGGATACCGGTGTCTATCTCAGCAATTTCTAGCTAAAGTTAGCAAAATATACTACATTGACAAATCAAGAAAATGTTTATGACTGAATTAGTGCAGATGTAATAGATTTAAGATTTTTTTTGGCAATTTCCCCCGTGATATTCCCGCTTGGAGCTCTCTGAATTCTTGGCCCTCTATCTTGTCCTTGTTCAAGCGTCGTTCCTTGATCTCAATCGAATTCCCTTTTTTCGGAATCTGGGCCTCTTCCAATATCTTTTCCTCTTTGTAAGGCCGGCTTTATTTATGCGGTCATTCGTTCAGGAAGCAGAATTCCCTGAGCACTTTCCGGATTGCGGAGCACTTCCCGGGTTGCGGATTTGTTCACATAAACAATTTCTCATCGGACGGATCGCTCGGTTTACGATCCCTTCCGACATTATTTATGTGCAGATCAATGCCGAGCACGTTAAGATTAGTCGATGTAAATCTAGTGTACCCTAAGTGAAGGACGTCCAGATTTTCATGGAGGCGCTGGTGTTAGTCTTTCAAACGATCGCGCACGATCCATCACGTCGGCACCGCACGTATGGTTGGGAAGCAAGGAGCTTGAATGTCACTGTGCGAAGGAATCACAAATCGAACTCTTCTATGGTCTAATCAAATATTAAGTGCCTAAGTTATCAATGTGTTCAACACATCACAAAAAAAAAAAAAAAACGTTTTCCGAGGGATCGCCCAAATTTTTCTGGTACGTGCTTTGTATGAGTCGGGTGATTCGCGACGGGACAAGATGACATGGAAGATAGCTTCTTTCCCACGCGTTTAAACGCCGACGGTTTAGTTCTCTTCGCCCAATAATTCATAATTCAGTGTATCAAGGTGTGAGAGGCATCACAAAATGAGATAATCTTTAATATTATAATAAATCTCGAATTTTTTATTTGAATTTACGCTCTAGATTTTCTTTTTCCTTCTTGTGTTTTCTTTCACTTTTTCTTCACTTCTTCCTCCAACCAGTTGTCAGACTCGAGAACCTGCCAGAGGTGACGGCTGGCGAGGTCAACCTTGTGGGCCTCTGGCGAAGCTCGCCCCTATCAGCCATTGGCGAGGCCGACCTTGCCTAGAGATAGCGAGGGTCGCTCTCCCCGGTGGCTGGTGGGGTGAGCTTTGCCCGAGGCGGGTGAACTCAACCTTGCCGACCCTCGCCTTTAGCCAGTAGGCGGACTCGGCGACTGATGGAGGAAGAAGGAGGAAAAAAAAAGAGAGAGAAAAGAAAAGAAAACATAAATAAAAAAACGCGAGGAAATATTATCAAAATTATTCACGTCAGCGCCAGTCACGCCACTTAGCGATTTTTTTTATCAAAATTGACCAGATGGAGTGAATAGACACAAATGCAAAATGTTTAGAATTCAATTGGCAAAACAAAACAAAAATTACGACTAAATTGCCGCAGAACTTATTTGGGTAGATCTCTCGTTTTTCCTCCGGCCATGCTTCCCATGGGTGAGTGGCGAGTCAAAGAGATGACACGCTTGCGAATTTACTAAAATGACAGCCGGGGGTTACCCGTAATCGGCATACCACTCAATCGGGATGAGAGGAAATCCGGCTCTTCGAACGAATAGTAGAGAAGGAAAGAGGAAGAAGCCAGCGACCACCCAAGACGTGCGTATATAAATAGATAGAGGTCCCCCTTCCTTCTCCACAAGAACACAAGCAGCGCTTTGGTTCTTTGCAGAGAGAAATCTCGATTCTTTTGTCGTCAGCTCTCTCAAGTCACTCGCAAGCAGAAGAAGAGGTAGATGTCTCTCTGTGTAACTGGTTCCTGCTCTCCCTGGTATACTGGATTAAGATCGCGGCGTGATGGGCTTCCATATCGTAATGCATGCAGATGGCAGTAGAGTCTCGGAAAAACGAACACAGTTCGTGAATACGTGATGAACAAGTTCGCTGAGGAGATTTTGTTTGACAGCAACTTCTTATTATTATTATTATTAATTTAATATATTTATTTTTCTTCTGTTAGCGTGATCATCAGGCAGGACGGCTTGGGAGTAACCCGGATACAGAATGTGGAGGCTGAAGATAGCAGAAGGTGAAGATGGTCCCTACTTGTTCAGCACCAACAACTACGTGGGGAGGCAGATTTGGGAGTTCGACCCTGAGGCCGGCACCACCGAGGAGCGCGCCGAGGTGGAGGCCGCTCGCCGGCACTTCTACGACCACCGCCACCAAGTGAAGCCCTGCGGCGACCTCCTCTGGCGCATGCAGGTACACACGCACCCTTTCTCATTCAGGGTCGGCCACTTTCTTGTTTGTGTGCACGTGTGCGAAAGAATTTGCGGCGTCCCTTTTTTCCTTTCCCGCATATTTGGGCCCTGAATTGAGCCACAGGCGTATCGAACTCAACATAGATCCTAGAATCAATTTTCAATTACGTTAGCTAATTATTGAGAAAAGTACAAAAAAAAAGTCTTAAACCGATTACATTAATACCAATTCAGTGTTAAACTTTCCAGTTAGATCAATTCGGGCTTGTGAACCTATTGGCCAAAGCCAAAGTTCAAGGAAAAAAGGGAAAAAGGAAAAAAAAATATTATTAGAAAATGTCCATGTAAGCGTCGGCCGCCCTACGTAGTACCACCACTATCCACGTCATTGATTTCCGGCCAAATTGATTGGATAGACTGAATTAGTATCAATGCTAAAAAAATTTAGGACTAAATTGATACTAATATAATAAGTTTAGAATTTTTTTGGAATTTTTCTTGCTAATTATGTATTTATTTTTTCGGTAGAGAATTATGTATTTAGTTTGGGCGCCGTAGATAGTGTGCAGCTTTACATTTCAAGCTGAAGATCCGAGGCCCAAAATATCTATCGGATCAAAAAATTCAACCCAACCTTCGTCCGACTTCACTTCACCACGTACCCTCCTCTCTTCTTGGTTTTGTCGTTTCCTCTTCTTTCCTTTTCAGACAATCTCGCTCTTGCTTCAATCCGCCTCTCTTCTTGGTACGTCATTTTTGGGCTAATCTTTGAGTTGTTTGAATCGCCGTGATAATTTTCTTTGTTATTGTTCAGTACACCGTTACTGTTGTTGCTAGACATAAAATTTGAAACTTGTGAGCGTGTTGTAATACAAAGTGATAGGTAAGCTTAAGCTGACTACGCATGGTACATGATTTCTGAGCAGTTCTTGAGGGAGAAGCAGTTCAAGCAGACGATCCCGCCGGTGAGGGTGGAGGACGGCGAGGAGATCACCTACCACAAGGCGTCCACCGCCCTGAGGAGGACCGTTCGCTTCTTCTCCGCCCTGCAGGCCAGCGACGGCCACTGGCCTGCCGAGAGCTCCGGCAATCTCTTCTTCCTCCTCCCCTGGTCATGTGCGTCTACATCACCGGCCACCTCTCCACCGTCTTTCCAGCTGAGCATCGCAAAGAGATTCTCCGCTACATATACAACCACCAGGTACTCTTTTCTCGCAAAGAGACACCCAGATGAAGAAAATAGCGGAGGAACTTTGAAAGACTTTGACTTGAAGCTGCGCGTGTGTTTTGCATTAATTTTGTCGTAGAATAAAGATGGTGGGTGGGGCTTGCACATTGAAGGTCCCAGCACCATGTTCTGTACGGTCCTCAGCTACATATGCATGCGCATTCTCGGGGAAGGGCCCGATGGTGGCCTACATAATGCTTGTACTCGGGCCAGGAAGTGGATTCTTGACCACGGCGGCGTCACCTACATACCCTCCTGGGGCAAGACTTGGCTCTCGGTACCCTCTCACTCTTCCTTCATTAACCGATAAAAAGTTGTTCTCAAGAGTTCTGTGTGTTTGAGTGAATCGTACATGTGACATGGTGCTTGTGCTTGTGTGTTGTCTTATCATGCACGCTTGGTAGATTCTCGGCATTTTCGATTGGTCTGGATGCAACCCAATGCCCCCTGAGTTCTGGATCTTGCCTTCATTCCTCCCCATGCATCCAGGTTTGTTTTCACAGATTATCTTGATCTTGTCCTTGATGGTAATCTATAGTTGTCCCGTATATTTAGTTTTACACAGGTATTAACACAAAGGTGTTGGACTAGTTGTCAAATTGAAACCCCGTGGCATTTTGCTGCATCAACAAGAATATGACGTTGGCTTTTTATTGAAGTGGCCACCCTTCCAGAGTTTCCCTTGAAAGAAAGAAAGTTTCAACTTCTGTTTCGTGTAATTGTGTTTCTCCTTAGTCTCATTGACATGTTGTCTGAATTGTCCCGTTCTGAACAATGAAGCTAAGATGTGGTGCTACTGTCGGTTGACTTACATGCCCATGTCGTACTTGTACGGGAAAAGATTCGTCGGCCCGATCACGCCTCTTGTTCAACAGTTGAGAGAAGAACTCCATACTCAACCTTACGACATGATTTGCTGGAGAAAAGTCCGTCATCTTTGTGCCAAGGCAAGTATAACTAGCTGGTCCAAAAGAGCTCCACAATCAGATAGTTTGCAAGTAGGCAAATGTTTAACGAAATGATTCGAATGGTTGTTGCAGGAGGATCTCTACTATCCCCATCCTTTAGTACAGGATCTGATCTGGGATAGTCTTTACATATTTACAGAGCCATTTCTCAACCGTTGGCCATTTAATAAACTTAGAGAAAAGGCTCTTCAGGTGACGATGAAGCACATTCACTATGAAGATGAGAACAGTCGATATATCACAATTGGAAATGTAGAGAAGGTAATGAATACATAGATTTAAGGAAAAGAGAGAGACGCGAATCGCAAAAATAACTGAGAATACATCTTTTGCTTTGGACTTAAACAGGTGTTATGCATGCTTGCTTGCTGGGTAGAAGACCCAAACGGTGACTATTTCAAGAAGCACCTCGCTAGGATACCGGATTACCTTTGGGTAGCTGAAGATGGAATGAAGATGCAGGTCAGTTAGTAGTGTCAGCAAACCGTAACAGAATCAGCTCTTAATAATTGACAAATACTTATGTTGCCTATTTGAAACATGGAAGATTCTTGTAATAATGAGAAGATTGATGTAATAAAGTGAGGCCATCTGTAGGAAAGCTTAGTTTGGTGGTTGTCTCATTATTCTCCAGGGTTTTGGTAGCCAAGAGTGGGATACGGGCTTCGCCATCCAAGGTTTGCTGGCCAGTAATATGATTGAGGAGATAGCACCGGTATTAGCTAGAGGACACGACTTCATTAAAAAATCTCAGGTCTGATTTTTTACTCTTGCGGGCATCTGCTTGTCTCCACACATCTTGCTAGTTTCTTTTGCTTCCTTGTATAAACTGAAATGCACTTGTCTGTTTACAACATTCTAGGTCAAGGACAATCCTTCTGGTGACTTCAAAAGCATGCACCGTCATATTTCCAAAGGATCATGGACTTTTTCGGATCAAGATCACGGTTGGCAAGTCTCTGATTGCACTGCAGAAGGTCTGAAGGTAATAATCCAACGAACCATCACTGCATCCGCAGGTTCAATCCAAATCTAAATTCCTCACTTTGTCACTGAATCTCTTTCCTTTTTGGTTCAGTGTTGTTTGCTTTTCTCGATGATGCCGCCTGAAATAGTTGGTGAGAAGATGGTGCCAGAGAGATTGTATGACGCTGTCAATGTCTTACTTTCTATGCAAGTGAGTATAACTTTGTTTTTTATTTTTTAGCAAGACATGAGAAAATCTTTGATCCAGACAGAAATATTGGCTAGACTTCGTTTGCTCCATGCATCCCAAAATTATGTTGCTTTTCTAAGTCTTTCTTTGAGTTTCATCAATTTTTTCAGATGTCCAAGTATGATTATAAATTATAAAATCATCACATCAACCATGAGTGTCACTTGTTCCAGAGTAAAAATGGCGGATTGCCAGCTTGGGAGCCTGCAGGAGCTCCAGATTGGCTAGAAGTAAGTAGTTACTGATTTTTGTAGGAATTCCTTGATAGTCCTCACAGGCCAAGACTTGTCTCTTTGTTCATATATTACTACATCCGGACATTCTTGTTCATCGTTTGTCACTTGCAGATCCTAAATCCGACAGAGTTCTTTGAGGACATTGTTGTCGAGCATGAATATGTTGAATGCACTTCCTCAGCTATCAGTGCATTAGTTATGTTCAGGAAGCTGTATCCCCGGCATAGGAAGAAGGAGATTGAGGATTTCATATCAGACGCCGTACAGTATCTGGAGGACATGCAAAAGCCAGATGGCTCGTGGTATGTTCCCTTTCCATTAGCTATTTCTGAAGAATTCAGATAAATTAAAGTAACAACTAACTAATTGAGAAATTCTTGCAGGTATGGCAACTGGGGAGTTTGTTTTACATACGGTTCATGGTTTGCGCTTAAAGGATTAGCAGCTGCTGGCAAGACATATAGTGATTGTGCAGCTATGCGCAAAGGAGTAGCTTTTCTTCTACGAACACAGTTGCAGGATGGCGGGTGGGGAGAGAGCTATCTTTCCTGCCCGACCAAGGTAATTTCTAGAGGGACCTTCTATAGCATGTCCGGCTTTAGCTGTTTTAGTTGCAGGTCTGGCAACACAGGAAATCAAGACTTTCCTAATTGTCAAATTGCTCGATGTAGAAATACGTACCACTTGAAGGAAACAGATCAAATCTGGTGCAAACCGCTTGGGCTATGATGGGTCTGATGCATGCAGGGCAGGTCAGTGAATGATTTTGTTGTTTGGGTCTCAATCGCATTATGTGAAGTTTCTGACTTGGTGTTTCATCTACCATCAGGCGGAGAGGGATCCGACTCCCCTGCACCGTGCTGCAAAGCTGCTAATCAATTCACAAATGGAAGACGGGGATTATCCCCAACAGGTTTTTACCTTTCTATAAGTTGATCTCACATAGTTCTAGTATCTCAGGAAAGAGAAGAGCGCGGGCTGCAGTATCCTTGGAAAGTATTTCCTGTGCACTAATCCATACAACTAGGAAAACGTAGAAGATGATTACTGTCAATGTATATCTGTTTAACTACTTTAAACATCATCAGGAACTAGCGCGAATAACACAAACTGAATCAGAGAGAAAGAGAATTCGAATGGAATGAATTGCCTTGCAACAAAACAACATGATCTAAGCATGCATTTTTGCCCGCTGTTACTCTTAGCAGTATGATTCTGCGTTGCAGGAAATCACTGGAGTTTACATGAGGAATTGCATGTTACACTATGGCGCTAACAGGAATACATACCCCTTGTGGGCTCTGGCAGAATATTGCAGCCGGGTTCCTTTACCGTCGAAAGGCCTCTGAAGAAACAAGGCATCTCATCACAGCTTCCATATTGGGAAAACGTATATCTAATAAGCATAACAGAAATGTAAGCCCATGTATGTTGTTCTTCTTGCATCATAGATACAGATCCGAAGGACTTGCGGTCCTAGAGCAGAGGATCCAAGCTAAGATGATGGCGTAACCATAAGTCAGTTCAATATGATCAGAAGTATTGTGGAAACAGATGCAAACGAACAAATACAAGTTTATACACATTCCATCTGCACCTTATGTGGGTGGAAGCACCAGAGCGTTTATGTCATTTTTTCCTCTTCCTCTTCTTCTGGTTTTGCGTAAAAATTGCCTGTCATCTTCCCCTTATAATAGAATAAGACTGATACAAGATTCACGGACATTTGCTCATTTTAATTTTGTTGTTGTTCTATGGGTTCGCTTATTTTCATGACGATACACGATGCTAGACGATTCTTCCATTATTCAAATGCAAATATCGCCTATCTGATCTATAGAAGATATTGTTACATCCTATAATAACTCATTTGATATATTGTCCGTTTTGTCTTGTCCCACGCCAAATCTCACGGTTTTTGTGCTTTGGTGTACAAGCATGCACTTTTTTCACTCGCCGGCACTTCCATGACCACCGCCACCAAGTGAAGCCCTGCGGCGACCTACTCTGGCGCATGCAGGTACATAACACATCCCACGCACCCGAACACACACACACACCCAACAAGGCGTCGAGCTCCAGGTACACAAAGACGTACCGTGCATTGCATACCCGTACCTGTGCGCAAGTGTCGAACTCGTCCCAGATACATAGAATCAGTTTTCGACTACGCTAGCTAACTGGGCATCTAAGGCTGTGTAAGGTAACGTTCCAAAAAAAGTGTTTTTGTTCTCAAAGTGTTCCGGGAACACTTTGGGAACAGAAACGTATATAGTAAAAAAGTGTTCTCAAAATGTTCTGAGAACACTTTTGACAAATAAAAACACTTTTGGAACAAAAACAAGAAACAAAAAAAACTTATTTCTATGTTCCCGGAACACTTTTTAGAAACACATTTGAAACATTTTTTTGAAACAATTGAGAACACTTTCTTAAAAGTAATTTAAAATAAAAATAGTTAAAGAATAAAAATAATTTAAATAAAAAATAATTATTTAAATTATTTTTATCTTTAACTATTTTATTTTAAATTACTTTTAAGAAAGTGTTCTCAATTGTTTCAAAAAAATGTTTCAAATGTGTTTCTAAAAAGTGTTCCGGAACATAGAAATAAGTTTTTTTTGTTTCTTGTTTTTGTTCCAAAAGTGTTTTTATTTGTCAAAAGTGTTCTCAGAACATTTTGAGAACACTTTTTTACTATATACGTTTCTGTTCCCAAAGTGTTCCCGGAACACTTTGAGAACAAAAAACACTTTTTTTGGAACGTTACCTTACACAGCCTTAGATGCCAGTTAGCTAGCGTAGTCGAAAACTGATTCTATGTATCTGGGACGAGTTCGACACTTGCGCACAGGTACGGGTATGCAATGCACGGTACGTCTTTGTGTACCTGGAGCTCGACGCCTTGTTGGGTGTGTGTGTGTGTTCGGGTGCGTGGGATGTGTTATGTACCTGCATGCGCCAGAGTAGGTCGCCGCAGGGCTTCACTTGGTGGCGGTGGTCATGGAAGTGCCGGCGAGTGAAAAAAGTGCATGCTTGTACACCAAAGCACAAAAACCGTGAGATTTGGCGTGGGACAAGACAAAACGGACAATATATCAAATGAGTTATTATAGGGATGTAACAATATCTTTATAGATCAGATAGGCGATATTTGCATTTGAATAATGGAAGAATCGTCTAGCATCGTGTATCGTCATGAAAATAAGCGAACCCATAGAAACAACAACAAAATTAAAATGAGCAAATGTCCGTGAATCTTGTATCAGTCTTATTCTATTATAAGGGGAAGATGACAGGCAATTTTTACGCAAAACCAGAAGAAGAGGAAGAGGAAAAAATGACATAAACGCTCTGGTGCTTCCACCCACATAAGGTGCAGATGGAATGTGTATAAACTTGTATTTGTTCGTTTGCATCTGTTTCCACAATACTTCTGATCATATTGAACTGACTTATGGTTACGCCATCATCTTAGCTTGGATCCTCTGCTCTAGGACCGCAAGTCCTTCGGATCTGTATCTATGATGCAAGAAGAACAACATACATGGGCTTACATTTCTGTTATGCTTATTAGATTATACGTTTTCCCAATATGGAAGCTGTGATGAGATGCCTTGTTTCTTCAGAGGCCTTTCGACGGTAAAGGAACCCGGCTGCAATATTCTGCCAGAGCCCACAAGGGGTATGTATTCCTGTAAGCGCCATAGTGTAACATGCAATTCCTCATGTAAACTCCAGTGATTTCCTGCAACGCAGAATCATACTATTAAGAGTAACAGCGGGCAAAAATGCATGCTTAGATCATGTTGTTTTGTTGCAAGGCAATTCATTCCATTCGAATTCTCTTTCTCTCTGATTCAGTTTGTGTTATTCGCGCTAGTTCCTGATGATGTTTAAAGTAGTTAAACAGATATACATTGACAGTAATCATCTTCTACGTTTTCTAGTTGTATGGATTAGTGCACAGGAAATACTTTCCAAGGATACTGGCAGCCCGCGCTCTTCTCTTTCCTGAGATACTAGAACTATGTGAGATCAACTTATAGAAAGGTAAAAACCTGTTGGGGATAATCCCGTCTTCCATTTGTGAATTGATTAGCAGCTTTGCAGCACGGTGCAGGGGAGTCGGATCCCTCTCCGCCTGGTGGTAGATGAAACACCAAGTCAGAAACTTCACATAATGCGATTGAGACCCAAACAACAAAATCATTCACTGACCTGCCCTGCATGCATCAGACCCATCATAGCCCAAGCGGTTTGCACCAGATTTGATCTGTTTCCTTCAAGTGGTACGTATTTCTACATCGAACAATTTGACAATTAGGAAAGTCTTGATTTCCTGTGTTGCCAGACCTGCAACTAAAACAGCTAAAGCCGGACATGCTATAGAAGGTCCCTCTAGAAATTACCTTGGTTGGGCAGGAAAGATAGCTCTCTCCCCACCCGCCATCCTGCAACTGTGCTCGTAGAAGAAAAGCTACTCCTTTGCGCATAGCTGCACAATCACTATATGTCTTGCCAGCAGCTTCTAATCCTTTAAGCGCAAACCATGAACCGTATGTAAAACAAACTCCCCAGTTGCCATACCTGCAAGAATTTCTCAATTAGTTAGTTGTTACTTTAATTTATCTGAATTCTTCAGAAATAGCTAATGGAAAGGGAACATACCACGAGCCATCTGGCTTTTGCATGTCCTCCAGATACTGTACGGCATCTGATATGAAATCCTCAATCTCCTTCTTCCTATGCCGGGGATACAGCTTCCTGAACATAACTAATGCACTAATAGCTGAGGAAGTGCATTCAACATATTCATGCTCGACAACAATGTCCTCAAAGAACTCTGTCGGATTTAGGATCTGCAAGTGACAAACGATGAACAAGAATGTCCGGATGTAGTAATATATGAACAAAGAGACAAGTCTTGGCCTGTGAGGACTATCAAGGAATTCCTACAAAAATCAGTAACTACTTACTTCTAGCCAATCTGGAGCTCCTGCAGGCTCCCAAGCTGGCAATCCGCCATTTTTACTCTGGAACAAGTGACACTCATGGTTGATGTGATGATTTTATAATTTATAATCATACTTGGACATCTGAAAAAATTGATGAAACTCAAAGAAAGACTTAGAAAAGCAACATAATTTTGGGATGCATGGAGCAAACGAAGTCTAGCCAATATTTCTGTCTGGATCAAAGATTTTCTCATGTCTTGCTAAAAAATAAAAAACAAAGTTATACTCACTTGCATAGAAAGTAAGACATTGACAGCGTCATACAATCTCTCTGGCACCATCTTCTCACCAACTATTTCAGGCGGCATCATCGAGAAAAGCAAACAACACTGAACCAAAAAGGAAAGAGATTCAGTGACAAAGTGAGGAATTTAGATTTGGATTGAACCTGCGGATGCAGTGATGGTTCGTTGGATTATTACCTTCAGACCTTCTGCAGTGCAATCAGAGACTTGCCAACCGTGATCTTGATCCGAAAAAGTCCATGATCCTTTGGAAATATGACGGTGCATGCTTTTGAAGTCACCAGAAGGATTGTCCTTGACCTAGAATGTTGTAAACAGACAAGTGCATTTCAGTTTATACAAGGAAGCAAAAGAAACTAGCAAGATGTGTGGAGACAAGCAGATGCCCGCAAGAGTAAAAAATCAAACCTGAGATTTTTTAATGAAGTCGTGTCCTCTAGCTAATACCGGTGCTATCTCCTCAATCATATTACTGGCCAGCAAACCTTGGATGGCGAAGCCCGTATCCCACTCTTGGCTACCAAAACCCTGGAGAATAATGAGACAACCACCAAACTAAGCTTTCCTACAGATGGCCTCACTTTATTACATCAATCTTCTCATTATTACAAGAATCTTCCATGTTTCAAATAGGCAACATAAGTATTTGTCAATTATTAAGAGCTGATTCTGTTACGGTTTGCTGACACTACTAACTGACCTGCATCTTCATTCCATCTTCAGCTACCCAAAGGTAATCCGGTATCCTAGCGAGGTGCTTCTTGAAATAGTCACCGTTTGGGTCTTCTACCCAGCAAGCAAGCATGCATAACACCTGTTTAAGTCCAAAGCAAAAGATGTATTCTCAGTTATTTTTGCGATTCGCGTCTCTCTCTTTTCCTTAAATCTATGTATTCATTACCTTCTCTACATTTCCAATTGTGATATATCGACTGTTCTCATCTTCATAGTGAATGTGCTTCATCGTCACCTGAAGAGCCTTTTCTCTAAGTTTATTAAATGGCCAACGGTTGAGAAATGGCTCTGTAAATATGTAAAGACTATCCCAGATCAGATCCTGTACTAAAGGATGGGGATAGTAGAGATCCTCCTGCAACAACCATTCGAATCATTTCGTTAAACATTTGCCTACTTGCAAACTATCTGATTGTGGAGCTCTTTTGGACCAGCTAGTTATACTTGCCTTGGCACAAAGATGACGGACTTTTCTCCAGCAAATCATGTCGTAAGGTTGAGTATGGAGTTCTTCTCTCAACTGTTGAACAAGAGGCGTGATCGGGCCGACGAATCTTTTCCCGTACAAGTACGACATGGGCATGTAAGTCAACCGACAGTAGCACCACATCTTAGCTTCATTGTTCAGAACGGGACAATTCAGACAACATGTCAATGAGACTAAGGAGAAACACAATTACACGAAACAGAAGTTGAAACTTTCTTTCTTTCAAGGGAAACTCTGGAAGGGTGGCCACTTCAATAAAAAGCCAACGTCATATTCTTGTTGATGCAGCAAAAATGCCACGGGGTTTCAATTTGACAACTAGTCCAACACCTTTGTGTTAATACCTGTGTAAAACTAAATATACGGGACAACTATAGATTACCATCAACGACAAGATCAAGATAATCTGTGAAAACAAACCTGGATGCATGGGGAGGAATGAAGGCAAGATCCAGAACTCAGGGGGCATTGGGTTGCATCCAGACCAATCGAAAATGCCGAGAATCTACCAAGCGTGCATGATAAGACAACACACAAGCACAAGCACCATGTCACATGTACGATTCACTCAAACACACAGAACTCTGGAGAACAACTTTTTATCGGTTAATGAAGGAAGAGTGAGAGGGTACCGAGAGCCAAGTCTTGCCCCAGGAGGGTATGTAGGTGACGCCGCCGTGGTCAAGAATCCACTTCCTGGCCCGAGTACAAGCATTATGTAGGCCACCATCGGGCCCTTCCCCGAGAATGCGCATGCATATGTAGCTGAGGACCGTACAGAACATGGTGCTGGGACCTTCAATGTGCAAGCCCCACCCACCATCTTTATTCTACGACAAAATTAATGCAAAACACACGCGCAGCTTCAAGTCAAAGTCTTTCAAAGTTCCTCCGCTATTTTCTTCATCTGGGTGTCTCTTTGCGAGAAAAGAGTACCTGGTGGTTGTATATGTAGCGGAGAATCTCTTTGCGATGCTCAGCTGGAAAGACGGTGGAGAGGTGGCCGGTGATGTAGACGCACATGACCAGGGGAGGAAGGAAGAAGAGATTGCCGGAGCTCTCGGCAGGCCAGTGGCCGTCGCTGGCCTGCAGGGCGGAGAAGAAGCGAACGGTCCTCCTCAGGGCGGTGGACGCCTTGTGGTAGGTGATCTCCTCGCCGTCCTCCACCCTCACCGGCGGGATCGTCTGCTTGAACTGCTTCTCCCTCAAGAACTGCTCAGAAATCATGTACCATGCGTAGTCAGCTTAAGCTTACCTATCACTTTGTATTACAACACGCTCACAAGTTTCAAATTTTATGTCTAGCAACAACAGTAACGGTGTACTGAACAATAACAAAGAAAATTATCACGGCGATTCAAACAACTCAAAGATTAGCCCAAAAATGACGTACCAAGAAGAGAGGCGGATTGAAGCAAGAGCCAGATTGTCTTAAAAGGAAAGAAGAGGAAACGACAAAACCAAGAAGAGGGGAGGGTACGTGGTGAAGTGAAGTCGGACGAAGGTTGGGTTGAATTTTTTGATCCGATAGATATTTTGGGCCTCGGATCTTCAGCTTGAAATGTAAAGCTGCACACTATCTACGGCGCCCAAACTAAATACTAAAT
>JAGVVM010019265.1:0-11642 GCA_019149425.1 Psidium friedrichsthalianum
AACTTCAGCACCTTATTCAAGATCGCAAAACACCATGAATGGGCCATGATGAAGAAACGAGTGCCAAAACCGGCCTTTAAATGCCATTACTGTTAGGAGTATGCCCTAAAGCAACCATGTGTTGGTCACATATATGGCATAAATATTATATATCGAATATTTATTAATGGCAAGACGCATGTTATTTATTCTTGTCCCTTTATTTTAGATGAATAAAGTCCATTAGATCTGTTGAAACTGATACCCATTCTTGAGGCGTCAAAAATACATGGACGGGTCATCAGTTGATCTCTGATCTTCAAATTGGTTCCTGGTCGAAGGATCGTGGATTGGGCATCCATGAGTCGGCTGAGACCAATGTGTTCGCAGCCTCGCTATTCAGATTGATGCCCAATAGGGATTATGAGTCACAAGTCATCGGAACGTTAGACGTCTGAGCTGGAATACAGGTGTTCGTATCGAAACGAGTTCGATCGATCCACTTATGGCGGAAAGAGCGATGACTAACATGGAGGCTTCATGCTGGTAAATGTCTCAACACTCTTGGCTTGGTTCATGCTATGTGTTGGGTTTCTAGCGGTCCCGGCGCTAGTCACATACATAAAAAACATGTCATATACGCAGCGGAAGAAAATAAATTCAAATGGCACCCTAGATCGTCTTAGAATCCTCGTATACTTTAATCGAAAATCGAACTTTCTAAAGCTAGTTTAGAAACGTATCTGATAATAGAGGTTGGATGCGGCTCTGCTTCTTTGTCCTCGAGCCCAAGAGGTGTCGGGCCTCTAGTTCAGACACGCCCGACACCGTGCGACCTTGAAGACTGAGATTCGGAGAAACGCCCTCGGATTATGCTAGTAATCCTCGCGGCGTCTCAATCCAAACCTTCGTTTTCAACCAATGGAAACACAACTTTGTGTATCCGAATTGGTCGATTCTCGAGCTCACTTTTTCACGAAATTGGCACGTATATGTGTGTTTCTCTCAAGTTTCTAACCTTTGAATATGAGGCCCTCACCTCTATTTATAGAGGTGAGATTGAGAGAGAAAGAGGGGGAGGGGCGGTTTAAAACCGCCCCTCTAGAACCGCCCCACGTGGCGGCCAGTAGGAGGCCGCCACGTAGGCTGCCAGCTGGCCCACGTGCCAGCTAGCTGCTGGTCAAAGGTGGTCAA
The DNA here is from genome assembly GCA_019149425.1 of Psidium friedrichsthalianum. Classification (NCBI taxonomy): domain Eukaryota; kingdom Viridiplantae; phylum Streptophyta; class Magnoliopsida; order Myrtales; family Myrtaceae; genus Psidium; species Psidium friedrichsthalianum. Next base: position 1,174 of record JAGVVM010019265.1, read on the forward strand.
ATGTTGCTTTGACCAGCACGCAGCGCCGCCTAGTGGGCTGGTCAAAGGCCGCAATTTTGCGCCTTTGACCAGCCCGTTGGCTGAAATTGGCGTGGCCCAAATGACGTTTTTTGGGCAGCGATCTTCATCCACGGGCTCTAGACATTCTAGGCTTGAGTCCCTCAAGTTTCGTGATCAAATCACGTCGTTTGACGTGCCAAACGTCTGTCAAACGGATAGAAAATCCTATCCTACTTTTGACATTTTCTAGAGGATAACATTTCTTATCCTTTCTTTGGATAACAATCCTTATCCAACGATGATGCAGGCATGATGTAACCATTACATCATCCATGACATCATCCTGATGTCATGCCTGTGTCATCTATTTCGTCCTTTAGTGAGCATTAGAAAAGGGAAACGAATCCAATCCGTTTCAACTCCTTTTGACTATCCAAATAGTCCTATCGCATTCTGTTCTCGCGATCCATCTTGTATAGGGTTCAAATGCGGTTAAGGTGTGACATCCCTAGGTTCACCCCTGAACTGGCAGTGAGATTCCTCAAGGAATTGATCGTCCCAAATCAATCCTTAGATCCCACAAACCGGAGTGACGTCTAGCAACATATCACGGTTACCCAGTCAGAATGAAGTACGAGGACAAAGTGAACCTGTTGGCCTTGGTTCGGTGTTATTTATTCCTTCTGTCTTACCATGTCCCGATCGAATGAGGGCTATGGATATCTGAGTCAAACCCACAGATTCGATCATATGCATAAATCTATCTGACATGCATTCGGCGAGACTCCTCTCGACTTCTGCCTTGGCCAAGGACTTTCTAATGCACCGTCACACATAGATCACATAGGACATCAACCTCATCTAATGAGGAGACAGATCCCAACTGTTGCCCACGCCTGTGACTTCGTATATGGAGGACTGTGACCATCATGCACAGAGGCGGATCAATGATCGGCCAATATCGTACTGTGAACCACAGCCATCCAATATACAAGCCAGCATCGTGGCTCAGGTCTGAGGACCATTAACACACCAAAGCCAAGAGCGATTGAGACATTGACCAAGCACGAAGCCTCCATGTTAGTCAATCGCTCTTTCGTCACGTTCAGTGGATTCGATCGAACTCGTTTCGATGCGAACACCTGTGTTCCAGCTTAGACGTCTAACGTCCGATGACTTGTGACTCGTCATCCCTATTGGGCATCCAATGCTCAATAGCGAGGCTGCGAACACACTGGTCTCAACCGGCTCGTGGACGCCCAATCCACGATCCTTCGACCAAGAACAATTTGAAGATCAGAGACCAACTGATGACCCGTCACACATATTCTTGACGCCTCAAGAATGGGTATCAGTTTCAACTGATCTAATGGACTTTATCATCTAAAATAAAGGGACAAGATGAATAAACATGCGTCTTGCCATTAATTAAATATCGATAGTATAATATTTATGCCATACATGTGACCATCACATGGTTGCTTTAGGGCATACTCCTAACAACCTCCCACTTGCACTAAAGCCAACCATGCTGATATCTTAAACCCATTCTACTAATGTGTTTCTCATATACAGCCTGGGGTAACGCTTAGTGAAGGGATCCGCTATATTTTCTGCGGAGGCGATTTTCTGCACGGCGATGTCGCCTCTCCCAACGATCTCTCGAATGAGATGGAAGTGCCTCGATGTGCTTGGACTTCTGGTGAGACCTTGGTTCCTTTGCTTGAGCGATCGCTCCACTGTTGTCGCAAAACAATGGGATCGGCTCCTCGATAGCAGGAACTACTCCAAGCTCTGCGATGAACTTCTTCATCTAGGCGGCTTCCTTTGCAGCTTCTGAAGCTGCCACATACTCTGCCTCAGTGGTGGAGTCAGCAGTTATACTTTGCTTGGAACTTTTCCAGCTTACTGCTCCACCATTCATTATGAATACAAACCCAGACGTTGATTTAAAGTCATCAGGATCTGATTGAAAATCAGAGTCCGTATATGCCTCAATTTTAAAGTCTGCTTCTCCATATATCAAGAACAAATCCTTAGTCCTTCTCAAGTACTTAAGGATGTTCTTGACTGCGATCCAGTGTTCTTCACCTGGATCCGACTGATATCTGCTTGTAATGCTCACAGCATAAGCAATATCAGGTCTCGTACATAGCATAGCATATATTATGCTGCCAATGGCCGAAGCATATGGTATCTTCGCCATTTTCTATCTCTCTTCAGGGGTCTTGGGACACTGCCCCTTAGAAAGACGTATTCCATGTCTAAAGGGTAACACCCTCTTTTGGAATACTCCATGTTGAACCTTTTCAACACTTTATCTATGTACGTGGACTGTGAGAGCCAAGCAATCGTCTGGATCTATCTCTATAGACCCTGATGCCCAAAATATAGGTGGCCTCTCCTAAGTCCTTCATGGAGAATTTCTGTGACAAGAACAGCTTGATGGATGACAGCATTGGTTATCATTACCAATCAACAATATATCATCCACATACAGGACCAGGAACGCAATAGCGCTCCCACTGAGCTTCTTGTACACACAGGGCTCATCCAATTCTTATGAAGCCAAACGATTTGATCACTTCATCGAATCGGATGTTCCAGCTCCTCGAGGCTTGTTTTAGTCCATAAATGGACCTCTTAAGCTTGCACACCTTATGCTCTTCGCCTTTGGACTCAAAACCAGGCGGCTGTTTCCATATAGATATCTTCTTCAAGAAATCCATTAAGGAACGCGTTTGACGCCATTTGGAATATCTCATAGTCCAATGTGCAGTTATGGCCAATAAAATCCTAATGGACTTAGCATGGCGACTGGAGAGAAGGTTTCATCATAATCAATACCTTCTCTTTGGCGATAACCTTGCCACCAGTCTAGCTTGTATGTTCCAACTTGACCCTCTGCATTGATCTTTCTCTTAAAGATCCATTTGCAGCCTATAGGTACGATACCTTCAGGTGGGTCAACTAATGTCCATACATCGTTGGAATACATCGAGTCCATTTCAGATTTCATGGCCTCAAGCCATCTGTCAGAATCCTTATCTGACATAGCCTCTGTATATGACTCGGGATCGTTTGGTTGATCGCCGTCGTTTACCATAAACAGCGGCTGCATCTCATCAACCAAATTCCCATAGTAACGTTCAGGAGGATGAGACACTCTCAAACTCCTTCTCAGAGGCGGTGTGTCTGAAGCTCCCACTGAATCAGAGATCGGAGTCTGAACCTGTGGAGTCGTTATCTCTTCATTTCCTTCTTGCAGGACTATCCTGCGGCCTTCGCCCTTTTCTTGGATGAACTGTTTCTCCAGAAAAGTGGCGTGCCTGCTGACCCAAACTCTTTGGTCAGAATGGAAATAGAAGTAATACCAAGACTTTCTCTCAGATATCCTATAAAACGACCCTGTTCAGACCTTGCCTCCAACTTGTCTGATTTAGCTTTTTCACAAAAGCTGGACATCCCCAAATCCTAAGATGATTAAGACTTGGTTTCCTACCATGCCACATCTGATATGGTGTGGTAGGGACAGACTTGGACGGCACTCTATTCAGTATGTATGCGGCAGTCTCTAGGGCATATCCCCAGAGATAGATGGGCAGTCGGTGTAACTCATCATGGATCGCACCATATCCAATAGGGTACGATTCCTTCTTTCTGATACAGTTGTGTTCAGGAGTCCCTGGAGGTGTCCATTGTGATAATATGCCATTTTCTTTGAGATAATCCAGGAAATCAGTACTAAGGTATTCTCCTCCTCGATCTGATCGAAGGGCCTTAATACTTTTCCTATTTGTTTCTCAACTTCATTCTGAATTCCTTGAACTTTTCAAAGGATTCAGACTTGTACTTCATCAAGTACAAATACCCATACCTAGAATAGTCATCGGTAAAGGTAATGAAGTATGAGAACCCGCCTCTAGCAATTTCATTCATAGGCCCACATACATCTGTATGTATCAATCCAATATATCAGTGGCTCTCTTCCTTGACCCATGAAGGGCGATTTGGTCATTTTTCCTTGAAGACAGGCTTCACAGGTTGAGTATGGTTCAAAACCAGATGGATTGATAAATCATCATTACTCAACTTGTTAATCCTGCCCCTCCAATATGACCTAATCGGAGGTGCCACAGGTACTTAGGATTAGGACCACTGCTTTGGCGTTTCTCAATGCATTAATATCATTGTGCTTATTCGGATTGGTAATCTCATTACCAGACACGTCAATGGTGAAAAGACCATTGGTCAACTGAGCTGAACCAACGACCTTTTTATTATGAAAGATGGAACACATATCGTCTGTAAAGGAGAATTCATAATTCTCTCTTATTAGACGAGATACAGATATTATGTTTCGTACAGCTCTTTCATAATACAAACAGTTTGATAATACCATTACATGTCCACTAGGCAAAAATACACGACAAGTCCCTATAGCTATGGCAGCAACTGTTGCTCCATTCGCAAAAGTTAGGACCATTTCATTTTGCCCCAGCATCCGGCTTATTTCCAGATTCTGCAATGCATACAAATATGTGACGTCGCACCTGAATCTAGAACCCATAAGCTGGATTGTGAACTAACTATAAGATAAGTTTCAATAAGCATAGAGATCATACCTCGCCAGCTTAAAGGTTAAGCAAAAGGACCATCCCCGTGGAGGTATGATTCTATGCTTATTGAAACTAATCTTATGGTTAGTTCACAATCCAGCTTATGGGTTCTAGATTCAGGTGCGACGTCACATATTTGTATGTCATTGCAGAATCTGGAAATAAGCGGATGCCGGGGCAAAATGAATGGTCCTAACTTTTGCGAATGGAGCAACAGTTGCTGCCATAGCTATAGGAACTTGTCGTGTATTTTTGCCTAGTGGACATGTAATGGTACTATCAAACTGTTTATATTATGAAAGAGCTGTGGCAAACATAATATCTGTATCTCGTCTAATAAAAGAGAATTATGAATTCTCCTTTACAAACAATATGTGTTCCATCTTTCATAATAGAAAAGGTCGTTGGTTCAGCTCAGTTGACCAATGGTCTTTTCACCATTGACGTGTCTGGTAATGCAGATTACCAATTCGAATAAGCACAATGATATAAATGCCATTGAGAAACGCCAAAGCAGTGGTCCAATCCCAAGTACCTGTGGCACCTCTATTAGGTCATATTGGAGAGGGCAGGATTAACAAGTTGAGTAATGATGGATTCATCAATCCGTTGGTTTTGAACCATACTCAACCTTAAGCCTGTCTTCAAGGAAAAAACCAAATCACCCTTCATGGGTCAAGGAGAGAGAGCCACTGATATACATTGGATTAATACATAGGATGTATGTGGGCTATGAATGAAATTGCTAAGGCGGGTCTCATACTTCATTACCTTTACGATGACTATTCTAGGTATGGGTATTTGTACTTGATGAAGTACAAGTCTGAATCCTTTGAAAAGTTCAAGGAATTCAGAAATGAAGTTGAGAAACAAAAGGAAAAGTATTAAGGCCCTTCGATTAGATCGAGGAGGAGAATACCTTAGTACTGATTTCCTGGATTATCTCAAGAAAATGGCATATTATCACAATGGACACCTCCAGGGACTCCTGACACAACGGTGTATCAGAAAGAAGGAATGTACCCTATTGGATATGGTGCGATCCATGATAGTTACACTGACTGCCCATCTATCTCTAGGGATATGCCCTAGAGACTGCCATATATGCTGAATAGAGTGCCGTCCAAGTCTGTCCCTACCACACACATATAGATGTGGCATGGTAGGAAACCAAGTCTTAATCATCTTAGGATTTGGGGATGTCCAGCTTTTGTGAAAAAGCTGAAATCAGACAAGTTGGAGGCAAGGTCTGAACAGGGTCGTTTATAGGATATCCGAGAGAAAGTCTTGGATATTACTTCTATTTCCATTCTGACCAAAGAGTTTGGGTCAGCAGGCACGCCACTTTTCTGGAGAAGCAGTTCATCCAAGAAAAGAGCGAAGGCCGCAGGATAGTCCAACAAGAAGGAAATGAAGAGGTAATGACTCCACAGGTTCAGACCGATCTCTGATTCAGTGGGAGCTTCAGACACACGCCTCTGAGAAGGAGTTTGAGAGTGTCTCATCCTCCTGAACGTTACTATGGGAATTTGGTTGATGAGATGCAGCCGCTGTTTATGGTAAACGACGGTGATCAACCAAACGATCCCGAGTGAGGCTATGTCAGATATTCTGACAGATGGCTTGAGGCCATGAAATCTGAAATGGACTCGATGTATTCCAACGATGTATGGACATTAGTTGACCCACCTGAAGGTATCGTACCTATAGGCTGCAAATGGATCTTTAAGAGAAAGATCAATGTAGAGGGTCAAGTTGGAACATACAAAGCTAGACTGGTGGCGAAAGGTTATCGCCAAAGAGAAGTATTGATTATGATGAAACCTTCTCTCCAGTCGCCATGCTGAAGTCCATTAGGATTTTATTGGCCATAGCTGCACACTTGGACTATGAGATATTCCAAATGGACGTCAAAACGGCGTTCCTTAATGGATTTCTTGAAGAAGATATCTATATGGAACAGCCGCTGGTTTTGAGTCCAAAGGCGAAGAGCATAAGGTGTGCAAGCTTAAGAGGTCCATTTATGGACTGAAACAAGCCTCGAGGAGCTGGAACATCCGATTCGATGAAGTGATCAAATCGTTTGGCTTCATCAAGAATCCGGATGAGCCCTGTGTGTACAAGAAGCTTAGTGGGAGCGCTATTGCGTTCCTAGTCCTGTATGTGGATGATATATTGTTGATTGGTAATGATATACCAATGCTGTCATCCATTCAAGCTGTTCTTGTCGCAGAAATTCTCCATGAAGGACTTAGGAGAGGCCACCTATATTTTGGGCATCAGGGTCTATAGAGATAGATCCAGACGATTGATTGGCCTCTCACAGTCCACGTACATAGATAAAGTGTTGAAAAGGTTCAACATGGAGTATTCCAAGAGGGTTGTTACCCTTTAGACATGGAATACGTCTTTCTAAGGGCAGTGTCCCAAGACCCTGAAGAGAGACAGAAAATGGCGAAGATACCATATGCTTCGGCCATTGGCAGCATAATGTATGCTATGCTATGTACGAGACCTGATATTGCTTATGCTGTGAGCATTACAAGCAGATATCAGTCGGATCTAGGTGAAGAACACTGGATCGCAGTCAAGAACATCTTAAGTACTTGAGAAGGACTAAGGACTTATTCTTGATATATGGAGAAGCAGACTTTAAAGTTGAGGCATATACGGACTCTGATTTCCAATCAGATCCTGATGACTTTAAGTCAACGTCTGGGTTTGTATTCATAATGAATGGTGGAGCAGTTAGCTGGAAAAGTTCCAAGCAAAGTATAATTGCTGACTCCACCACTGAGGCAGAGTATGTGGCAGCTTCAGAAGCTGCAAAGGAAGCCGCCTGGATGAAGAAGTTCATCGCAGAGCTTGGAGTAGTTCCTGCTATCGAGGAGCCGATCCCATTATTTTGCGACAACAGTGGAGCGATCGCTCAAGCAAAGGAACCAAGGTCTCACCAGAAGTCCAAGCACATCGAAAGGCGCTTCCATCTCATTCGAGAGATCGTTGGGAGAGGCGACATCGCCGTGCAGAAAATCGCCTCCGCAGATAATATAGCGGATCCCTTCACTAAGGCGTTACCCCAGGCTGTATATGAGAAACACATTAGTAGAATGGGTTTAAGATATCAGCATGGTTGGCTTTAGTGCAAGTGGGAGGTTGTTAGGAGTATGCCCTAAAGCAACCATGTGATGGTCACATGTATGGCATAAATATTGTACTATCGATATTTATTAATGGCAAGACGCATGTTTATTCATCTTGTCCCTTTATTTTAGATGAATAAAGTCCATTAGATCAGTTGGAACTGATACCCATTCTTGAGGCGTCAAGAATATGTGTGACGGGTCATCAGTTGGTCTCTGATCTTCAAATTGGTTCCTGGTCGAAGGATCGTGGATTGGGCATCCACGAGCCGGTTGAGACAGTGTGTTCGCAGCCTCGCTATTGAGCATTGGATGCCCAATAGGGATGACGAGTCACAAGTCATGGACGTTAGACGTCTAAGCTGGAACACAGTGTTCGTATCGAAACGAGTTCGATCGAATCACTAACGTGACGAAAAGAGCGATTGACTAACATGGAGGCTTCGTGCTTGGTCAATGTCTCAATCGCTCTTGGCTTTGGTGTGTTAATGGTCCTCAGACCTGAGCCACGATGCTGGCTTGTATATTGGATGGCTGTGGTTCACAGGTACGATATTGGCTGATCATTGATCCGCCTCTGTGCATGATGGTCACAGTCCTCCATATACGAAGTCACAGGCGTAGGCAACAGTTGGGATCTGTCTCCTCATTAGATGAGGTTGATGTCCTATGCGATCTATGTGTGACGGTGCATTAGAAAGTCCTTGGCCAAGGCAGAAGTCGAGAGGAGTCTCGCCGAATGCACGTCAGATAGATTTGTGCATATGATCGAATCTGTGGGTTTGACTCAAATATCCATGGCCCTCATTCGATCGGGACATGGTAAGATAGAAGGACTGAATAACACCGAACCAAGGCCAACAGGTTCACTTTGTCCTCGTACTTCATTCTGACTGGGTAACCGTAATATGTTGCTAGACATCACTCACGGTTTGTGGGATCTAAGGATTGATTTGGGACGATCAATTCCTTAGGAATCTCACTGCCAGTTCAGGGGTGAACCTAGGGATGTCACACGCCTTAACGACATTTGCGACACCATAACGAAGATGGATCGCGAGAATGCGATAGGACTATTTGGATAGTCAAAGGAGTTGAAACGGATTGGATTCGTTTCCCTTTTCTAATGCTCACTAAAGGACGAAATAGATGACACAGGCATGACATCATGATGATGTCATGGATGATGTAATGGTTACATCATGCCTGCATCATCGTTGGATAAGGATTTGTTATCCAAAAGAAAGGATAAGAAAGGTTATCCTTAGAAAAGTCAAAAGTAGGATAGGATTTTTTATCCGTTGACAAAGACGTTTGGCATGTCAAACGACGTGATTTGATCACGAAACTTGAGGGACATCAAGCCTAGAATGTCTAGAGCCCGTGGATGAAGATCGTGCCCAAAAAAACGTCATTTGGGCCACCCAATTTCAGCCAACGGGCTGGTCAAAGGCGGCAAAATTGCGCCTTTGACCTCGCCCACTAGGGCGGCGTGCGTGGCTGGTCAAGGCAGTTTGACCACCTTTGACAGCAGTAGCGGCTACGTGGGCCAGCTGGCAGCATACGTGGCGGCCTCCATTGGCCGCCACGTGGGGCGGGTCTAGAGGGAGGCGTTTAAACCGCCCCTCCCCCTCTTTCTCTCTCATCTTACCCACCTCTATAAATAGAGGTGAGGGCTCATATTCAAAGGTTAGAAACTTGAGAGAAACACACATATACGTGCCAAATTTCGTGAAAAGTGAGCTCGAGAATTGACCAATTCGGATACACAAGTTTGTGTTTCCATTGGTGAAAAAACGAAGGGTTGGATTGAGACGCCGCGAGGATTACTAGCATAATCTGAGGTCGTTTCTCCGAAATCTCAGTCTTCAAGGTCGCACGGGTGTCGGGGCGTGTCTGAACTAGAGGCCCGACACCTCTTGGGCTCGAGGACAAAGAAGCAGAGCCGCATCCAACCTCTATTATCTATATAAGTTTCTAAATTAGCTTTAGAAAGTTCGATTTTCGATTAAAGTATACGAGGATTTCTAAGACGATCTAGGGTGCCATTTGAATTTATTTTCTTCCGGCGTATATGATATGTTTTTATGTATGTGACGAGCGCCCGGACCGCTAGAAAACCAACACATTAAGCATACCAAAGCCAAGAAGTGATTGAGACATTGACCAAGCATGAAGCCTCCATGTAGAAATTCAATCGCTCTTTCTCACATTAAGTGGATCGATCGACACTCGTTCGATACGAAAACACACTGTATTCCAGCTCAGACGTCTAACGTCCGATGACTTGTGACTCATAATCCCTATTGGGCATCCAATACTGAATAGCGAGGCTGCGAACACATTGGTCTCAGCCGACTCATGGATGCCCAATCCACGATCCTTCGACCAGGAACCAATTTGAAGATCAGAGATCAAATGATGACCGTCACATGTATTTTTGACGCCTCAAGAATGGGTATCAGTTTCAACAGATCTAATGGACTTTATTCATCTAAAATAAAAGGGACAAGATAAATAAACATGCGTCTTGCCATTAATAAAATATCGATAATATAATATTTATGCCATATATGTGACCAACACATGGTGCTTAGGGCATACTCCTAACAGTAATGGCATTTAAAGGCCGTTTTGGCACTCGTTTCTTCATCATGGCCCATTCATTTTGGTTTTGCGATCTTGATAAGGTGCATGAAGGTTATTT
>JAGVVM010019266.1:0-15314 GCA_019149425.1 Psidium friedrichsthalianum
TTTCTTGATTTTCTAAGATTTTCAAAAATAAAATGCAAGAAAATACTAAAAATATGAAAATTTATTTTTTTAGTAAAAATTGGTTCTCTAGGCTTGGCCATGGTCCCCAAAGTCAATTTTTTTTAATTTTATGAATTTTTATGGATTTTCTATTAATTTAAAAGAGAAAAGGTAACTAAAAATCAGGTGTCAACATGGGGCAAAATGAGACAATCCTGACTTTTGGCGAATGAGCAACAGTTGTTGCCTAAGTTATAGGGACTTGTCGTGTACTTTTGCCTAGTGGACATGTAATGGTGTTATCAAACTGTTTGTATTATGAAAGAGCTGTACAGAACATAATATCTGTATCTCGTCTAATAAGAGAGAATTATGAATTCTCCTTTACAGATAATGTGTGTTCCATCTTTCATAATAGAAAGGTCGTTGGTTCAGCTCAGTTGACCAATGGTCTTTTCACCATTAACGTGTCTGGTAATGCGATTACCAATCCGAATAAGCACAATGATATTAATGCCATTGAGAAACGCAAAAGCAGTGGTCCTAATCCCAAGTACCTATGGCACCCACCTCCGATTAGGTCATATTGGAGAGGGCAGGATTAACAAGTTGAGTAATGATGGATTTATCAATCCATCTGATTTTGAACATACTCAACCTATGAAACCTTCTTCAAGGAAAAATGAACAAATCGCCCTTCATGGGTCAAGATGAGAGAGCCGCTGATATATTGGGATTAATACATACAGATGTATGTGGACCTATGAATGAAATTGCTAGAGGCGGGTTCTCATACTTCATTACCTTTACCGATGACTATTCTAGGTATGGGTATTTGTACTTGATGAAGTACAAGTCTGAATCCTTTGAAAAGTTCAAGGAATTCAGAAATGAAGTTGAGAAACAAACAGGGAAGAGTATTAAGGCCCTTCGATCAGATCGAGGCGGAGAATACCTTAGTACTGATTTCCTGGATTATCTCAAAGAAAATGGCATATTATCCCAATGGACACCTCCAGGGACTCCTGAACACAATGGTGTATCAGAAAGAAGGAATCGTACCCTATTGGATATGGTGCGATCCATGATGAGTTACACCGACTTGCCCATCTATCTCTGGGATATGCCCTAGAGACTGCCCATACATACTGAATAGAGTGCCGTCCAAGTCTGTCCCTACCACACCATATCAGATGTGGCATGGTAGGAAACCAAGTCTTAATCATCTTAGGATTTGGGGATGTCCAGCTTTTGTGAAAAAGCTGAAATCAGACAAGTTGGAGGCAAGGTCTGAACAGGTCGTTTTATAGGATATCCGAGAGAAAGTCTTGGATATTACTTCTATTTCCATTCTGACCAAAGAGTTTGGGTCAGCAGGCACGCCACTTTTCTGGAGAAGCAGTTCATCCAAGAAAAGGCGAAGGCCGCAGGATAGTCCTGCAAGAAGGAAATGAAGAAGTAACGACTCCACAGGTTCAGACTCCGATCTCTGATTCAGTGGGAGCTTCAGACACACCGCCTCTGAGAAGGAGTTTGAGAGTGTCTCATCCTCCTGAACGTTACTATGGGAATTTGGTTGATGAGATGCAGCCGCTGTTTATGGTAAACGACGGCGATCAACCAAACGATCCCGAGTCATATACAGAGGCTATGTCAGATAAGGATTCTGACAGATGGCTTGAGGCCATGAAATCTAAAATGGACTCGATGTATTCCAACGATGTATGGACATTAGTTGACCCACCTGAAGGTATTGTACCTATAGGCTGCAAATGGATCTTTAAGAGAAAGATCAATGCAGAGGGTCAAGTTGGAACATACAAGACTAGACTGGTGGCGAAAGGTTATCGCCAAAGAGAAGGTATTGATTATGATGAAACCTTCTCTCTAGTCGCCATGCTGAAGTCCATTAGGATTTTATTGGCCATAGCTGCACACTTGGACTATGAGATATTCCAAATGGACGTCAAAACAGCGTTCCTTAATGGATTTCTTGAAGAAGATATCTATATGGAACAGCCCCTGGTTTTGAGTCCAAAGGCGAAGAGCATAAGGTGTGCAAGCTTAAGAGGTCCATTTATGGACTGAAACAAGCCTCGAGGAGCTGGAACATCCGATTCGATGAAGTGATCAAATCGTTTGGCTTCATGAAGAATCCGATGAGCCCTGTGTGTATAAGAAGCTCAGTGGGAGCGCTATTGCGTTCCTGGTCCTGTATGTGGATGATATATTGCTGATTGGTAATGATATGCCAATGCTGTCATCCATTAAGCTGTTCTTGTCGCAGAAATTCTCCATGAAGGACTTAGGAGAGGCCACCTATATTTTGGGCATCAGGGTCTATAGAGATAGATCCAGACGATTGCTTGGCCTCTCACAGTCCACGTACATAGACAAAGTTTGAAAAGGTTCAACATGGAGTATTCCAAAAGAGGGTTGTTACCCTTTAGACATGGAATACGTCTTTCTAAGGGGCAGTGTCCCAAGACCCCTGAGAGAGATAGAAAATGGCGAAGATACCATATGCTTCGGCCATTGGCAGCATAATGTATGCTATGCTATGTACGAGACCTGATATTGCTTATGCTGTGAGCATTACAAGCAGATATCAGTCGGATCCAGGTGAAGAACACTGGATCGCAGTCAAGAACATCCTTAAGTACTTGAGAAGGACTAAGGATCTGTTCTTGATATATGGAGAAGCAGATTTCAAAGTTGAGGCATATACGGACTCTGATTTCCAATCAGATCCTGATGACTTTAAGTCAACGTCTGGGTTTGTATTCATAATGAATGGTGGAGCAGTTAGCTGGAAAAGTTCCAAGCAAAGTATAACTGCTGACTCCACCACTGAAGCAGAGTATGTGGCAGCTTCAGAAGCTGCAAAGGAAGCCGCCTGGATGAAGAAGTTCATCGCAGAGCTTGGAGTAGTTCCTGCTATCGAGGAGCCGATCCCATTGTTTTGCGACAACAGTGGAGCGATCGCTCAAGCAAAGGAACCAAGGTCTCACCAGAAGTCCAAGCACATCAAAGGCGCTTCCATCTCATTCGAGAGATCGTTGGGAGAGGCGACATCGCCGTGCAGAAAATCGCCTCCGTGAATAATATAGCGGATCCCTTCACTAAGGCGTTACCCCAGGCTGTATATGAGAAACACATTAGTAGAATGGGTTTAAGATATCAGCATGGTGGCTTTAGTGCAAGTGGGAGGTTGTTAGGAGTATGCCCTAAAGCAACCATGTGATGGTCACATGTATGGCATAAATATTGTACTATCGATATTATATTAATGGCAAGACGCTTGTTTATTCATCTTGTCCCTTTATTTTAGATGAATAAAGTCCATTAGATCAGTTGAAACTGATACCCATTCTTGAGGCGTCAAGAATATGTGTGACGGGTCATCAGTTGGTCTCTGATCTTCAAATTGGTTCCTGGTCGAAGGATCGTGGATTGGCATCCACGAGCCGGTTGAGACCAGTGTGTTCGCAGCCTCGCTATTGAGCATTGGATGCCCAATAGGGATGACGAGTCACAAGTCATCGGACGTTAGACGTCTAAGCTGGAACACAGGTGTTCGTATCGAAACGAGTTCGATCGAATCCACTGAACGTGACGAAAGAGCGATTGACTAACATGGAGGCTTCGTGCTTGGTCAATGTCTCAATCGCTCTTGGCTTTGGTGTGTTAATGGTCCTCAGACCTGAGCCACGATGCTGGCTTGTATATTGGATGGCTGTGGTTCACAGGTACGATATTGGCCATCATTGATCGCCTCTGTGCATGATGGTCACAGTCCTCCATATACGAAGTCACAGGCGTGGCAACAGTTGGGATCTGTCTCCTCATTAGATGAGGTTGATGTCCTATGCAATCTATGCGTGACGGTGCATTAGAAAGTCCTTGGCCAAGGCAGAAGTCGAGAGGAGTCTCGCCGAATGCACGTCAGATAGATTTGTGCATATGATCGAATCTGTGGGTTTGACTCAGATATCCATGGCCCTCATTCGATCGGGACATGGTAAGACAGAAGGACTGAATAACACCGAACCAAGGCCAACAGGTTCACTTTGTCCTCATACTTCATTCTGACTGGGTAACCGTGATATGTTGCTAGAAGTCACTCACGGTTTGTGGGATCTAAGGATTGATTTGGGACGATCAATTCCTTGAGGAATCTCACTGCCAGTTCAGGGGTGAACTAGGGATGTCACACATCTTAACCGACATCTAGCGACGTCCATAACGAAGACAGGATCGCGAGAATGCGATAGGACTATTTGGATAGTCAAAAGGAGTTAAAACGGATTGGATTCGTTTTTCTTCTAAAGCTCACTAAAGACGAAATAGATGACACAGGCATGACATCATGATGATGTCATGGATGATGTAATGGTTACATCATGCCTGCATCATCGTTGGATAAGGTTTGTTATCCAAAAGAAAGGATAAGAAAAGTTATCCTCTAGAAAGTCAAAAGTATGATAGAATTTTCTATCCGTTTGACAGAGACGTTTGGCACATCAAACGACGTGATTTGATCACGAAACTCGAGAAACTTGAAGCCTAGAATGTCTAGAGCCCGTGGATGAGGTTGCGATCCAAAACGACGCGTTTGGGCTGCTTAATGGGCGCCCACGACTAGCCGACGGCTGGTCAAAGGCGGCTAAACCACCGCCTTTGACCACCTCCCTTTGGGCAGGGCCCACGTGGCTGGTCAAAGGTGGTTTGACCGCCTTTGACCAGCATCCAGCTGGCCACGTGGGCTAGCTGGCAGCTCACATGGCAGCCCCCATTGGCCGCCACGTGAGGCAGTTTATGAGGGGCGGTTTATACCGCCCCTCCCCTTCATTCTCTCCACTCCAATTCTCTATAAATAGGGTAAGGGGCTCAAGTTTAAGAGGTTAGAAACTGTGAGAGTCACACATATAAGTGTCAAATTTCGTGAGAAAGTGAGCTCGAGAATCGACCAATTCGGATACACAAAGTTTGTGTTTCCATTGATTGAAAACGAAAGGTTCGGGTTGAGACGCCGCGAGGATTACTAGCATAATCCGAGGCCGTTTCTCCGAATCTCCGTCTTCAAGGTCGCACGGGTGTCGGGCGTATCTGAACTAGAGGCCCGATACCTCTTGGGCTCGAGGACAAAGAAACAAAGCCGCATCCAACCTCTGTTATTCCAGGTACGTTTCTAAACTTGCTTTAGAAAGTTCGATTTTCGATTCAAGTATACGAGGATTTCTAAGATGATCTAGGCGCGTTTCAATTTATTTTCTTCCACTGCGTGTATGACATATTTTCATGTATGTGACGAGCATCCGGGATCACTAGAAACCCAACAAGGAAAACCTCCGGTGGGCCTCTAAGCCATCGGCAGTCAGCACTTTCACTAGAAAATGCTCGCTTCTCCTTGTGGCTTAGTGCCACCTTATTTGGACGGAGAGGAATAATATTATGTTCCGTAACCAAGCTCTTTACTTGCCAGTGCTCGAGAAGCACTTGATCAAATTGGTGAGGGACAAAGCTAGTCCCTCAAACTTGTTGCTGATTTGTGGAATAATAGAAGAACACAGTATAGCTGGGGTCTACCTTCTGCTATATTTAAATGATCTATCCGTGCCTCTTTTACTCTTTCGATGTCGCCTTGGCCTTGTTGGGGGTGTTGCCCCCCCCCCTCCCCGTTTTGTTGTTGCCTTCGGCTCTTGAGCCTTGTGTATTTTTGTTGTTCCCTTTGTTCTTTACCGCTACACCTTCGCACCCTTCGAGATACTTCTTGTGTTACTTAGGGTACGAGGTTTGTGTTGGCTTTTGCTTTGCAGTTGTGCTTTGGAAAGTTAATATAATTCTTACCTTACAAAAAAAAAAACTTACCTTACATACCTTCAAACCTGGAATTAGATCAGTTCCCACCAATCCGATTCTCTAGTTCTCAATTCTATTCTGGAACCATGTTCACTCCTAACAAATAGAATTTTGTAACACATCATGAAAATTTAATATTTACAATGACCAAATATAATTGGTTAGTAAATCACATCAATGGACGGTAACTTTTGACAAGAAAATTCCTCAAGTTGGGTAAATAATGACCAATAAATGTACTATGCAAAATACAAGTTTGAAAGCATATTAGCAATTAGAGCACGCTTTAGTAACCTAAACCTACATATTAAGTTGAAAAGATAAAAGTAAAAAGATACTCCAATAAAGGTTGATAATTGGGTGTAGTACGTCATCACCTATAAATATTGGCATACTAGGCAAATTAATGCGGGCATAGACGATCTGTATGAGTTATAATTTTATAAATAATCAACTTGACATTCGCAAGACTTTGAACGTTCATAGGTAACTGAAATAATAGTTGGAAGGTGACTTTATAGTCAACGATAACTTACAACTAGTTCAAAACTTAATTGGATCAACCTTGGTAATTGGTCAATTAATGATGGTGATTTTGTATAAGAGTTGACAAAATCGAAACATCATTGATTTTGACTTCTTAAATTGATAAAATATGATTCAGTCATTGCCAACCATTTTATATAGCACGCCTTACCTTAGCGATTTGTGTTGAAAATTTACTGAAAGGACTACATTAGCATTTTTAGCAATTTAAGATGTAGATAACAAATTGAAAGGTTTAGGAACAAATTATTATTCGTTCAATAGGTTTAGAACTGATTGAACAATTTCTCTATATAATTATCACCATATTGCATCTCAAAAGACTAAATTGGCCTCTCGTCACAAGCAACTTTGGAGTTGATGCTGCTTCTAATGAGGGTCACGGTGGATTGAATCAGGAGTTGTGCTGAAATGATTTGTACATTTCAAATTGGCCTTAATACGACAATTATGAGGACGGGATTCGCTATTCTATTCTTGAGAACAATCTATTTGAGGGAAGGTTGACCTAATGTTTCAACTCATCAAGCCTTGCCGAGCTTGTTCTCGGCCTACGACAGTAGGAAATCGTGCTTAGGTTATTCTTTGCTTCATTGCACATTGCTTTTATTCTTTCAAATCTTGCACATGTATATTGATTTTCTCATAAATTTGAAACTTATAAAACATCGCTTTTTTTCTCTCTCTTTTTATGAAACTTTATCAATATTTTGTACCTCAACGAGAAATTTAAAAAAAATACTTTTCATATATTCTTAAGGGAAACAAATATCCAAGTAAGAAATAGATCACTCTAGTTTGCTCTATTATAGACGCAAAATATCAAGTTCTTGATGATACGATGTTGGAGTTACATGAAAATTGTCACACCCCAACTTCTACAAGAACAGGGCAATGACACGACCATTCTTTCTCACAAAGGATGCAGCTTAAAAATGTAACCCCGCTTAACCTAATATCAATATATCCATTCGCGCGCACACATGATGAAAAGTCATTCGGTTATAGTAATAGAGCTTTCTATAAACCATCAAAAAGATATATACAAAACTGTCAAAAGATCTCATTTAAAAGCTCATTAGCTATATACAACTTATACAAAAAAAAATCCCCCTATCAAAAGTCTTCCTGCTAATGAAACGTTCGCGTCCTACTTGCGGTCGTTAAAGAACTTGAAAAGCAAGTAAGATTGAATGAATGAGCTAACACGACTCGGTGAGTAATACACTTCTTCTAAGTAGATCGAACAACAATTTTTTTTTCGATCTACTTAGAAGAAGTGTATTACTCACCGAGTCGTGTTAGCTCATTCATTCAATCTTACTTGCTTTTCAAGTTCTTTAACGACCGCAAGTAGGACGCGAACGTTTCATTAGCAGGAAGACTTTTGATAGGGGGATTTTTTTTTGTATAAGTTGTATATAGCTAATGAGCTTTTAAATGAGATCTTTTGACAGTTTTGTATATATCTTTTGATGGTTTATAGAAAGCTCTATTACTATAACCGAATGACTTTTCATCATGTGTCGCGCGAATGGATATATTGATATTAGGTAAGCGGGGTTACATTTTTAAGCTGCATCCTTTGTGAGAAAGAATGGTCGTGTCATTGCCCTGTTCTTGTAGAAGTTGGGGTGTGACAATTTTCATGTAACTCCAACATCGTATCATCAAGAACTTGATATTTTGCGTCTATAATAGAGCAAACTAGAGTGATCTATTTCTTACTTGGATATTTGTTTCCCTTAAGAATATATGAAAAGTATTTTTTTTAAATTTCTCGTTGAGGTACAAAATATTGATAAAGTTTCATAAAAAGAGAGAGAAAAAAAAGCGATGTTTTATAAGTTTCAAATTTATGAGAAAATCAATATACATGTGCAAGATTTGAAAGAATAAAAGCAATGTGCAATGAAGCAAAGAATAACCTAAGCACGATTTCCTACTGTCGTAGGCCGAGAACAAGCTCGGCAAGGCTTGATGAGTTGAAACATTAGGTCAACCTTCCCTCAAATAGATTGTTCTCAAGAATAGAATAGCGAATCCCGTCCTCATAATTGTCGTATTAAGGCCAATTTGAAATGTACAAATCATTTCAGCACAACTCCTGATTCAATCCACCGTGACCCTCATTAGAAGCAGCATCAACTCCAAAGTTGCTTGTGACGAGAGGCCAATTTAGTCTTTTGAGATGCAATATGGTGATAATTATATAGAGAAATTGTTCAATCAGTTCTAAACCTATTGAACGAATAATAATTTGTTCCTAAACCTTTCAATTTGTTATCTACATCTTAAATTGCTAAAAATGCTAATGTAGTCCTTTCAGTAAATTTTCAACACAAATCGCTAAGGTAAGGCGTGCTATATAAAATGGTTGGCAATGACTGAATCATATTTTTATCAATTTAAGAAGTCAAAATCAATGATGTTTCGATTTTGTCAACTCTTATACAAAATCACCATCATTAATTGACCAATTACCAAGGTTGATCCAATTAAGTTTTGAACTAGTTGTAAGTTATCGTTGACTATAAAGTCACCTTCCAACTATTATTTCAGTTACCTATGAACGTTCAAAGTCTTGCGAATGTCAAGTTGATTATTTATAAAATTATAACTCATACAGATCGTCTATGCCCGCATTAATTTGCCTAGTATGCCAATATTTATAGGTGATGACGTACTACACCCAATTATCAACCTTTATTGGAGTATCTTTTTACTTTTATCTTTTCAACTTAATATGTAGGTTTAGGTTACTAAAGCGTGCTCTAATTGCTAATATGCTTTCAAACTTGTATTTTGCATAGTACATTTATTGGTCATTATTTACCCAACTTGAGGAATTTTCTTGTCAAAAGTTACCGTCCATTGATGTGATTTACTAACCAATTATATTTGGTCATTGTAAATATTAAATTTCATGATGTGTTACAAAATTCTATTTGTTAGGAGTGAACATGGTTCCAGAATAGAATTGAGAACTAGAGAATCGGATTGGTGGGAACTGATCTAATTCCAGGTTTGAAGGTATGTAAGGTAAGTTTTTTTTTTGTAAGGTAAGAATTATATTAACTTTCCAAAGCACAACTGCAAAGCAAAAAGCCAACAACAAACCTCGTACCCTAAGTAACACAAGAAGTATCTCGAAGGGTGCGAAGGTGTAGCGGTAAAGGAACAAAGGGAACAACAAAAATACACAAGGCTCAAGAGCCGAAGGCAACAACAAAACGGGGGAGGGGGGGGGGCAACACCCCCAACAAGGCCAAGGCGACATCGAAAGAGTAAAAGAGGCACGGATAGATCATTTAAATATAGCAGAAGTAGACCCCAGCTATACTGTGTTCTTCTATTATGCCACAAATCAGCAACAAGTTTGAGGGACATAGCTTTGTCCCTCACCAATTTGATCAAGTGCTTCTCGAGCATGGCAAGTAAAGAGCTTGGTTACGGAACATAATATTATTCCTCTCCGTCCAAATAAGGTGGCACTAAGCCACAAAGGAGAAGCGAGCAATTTCTAGTGAAAGTGCTGACTGCCGATGGCCTTAGAGGCCCACCGGAGGTTTTCCTTGTTGGGTTTCTAGTGATCCCGGATGCTCATCACATACATGAAAATATGACATACACGCAGTGGAAGAAAATAAATTGAAACGACGCCCTAAATCATCTTAGAAATCCTCATACACTTGAATCGAAAATCGAAACTTTCTAAAACAAGTTTAGAAACGTACCTGGATAACAGAGGTTGGATGCGGCTTTGTTTCTTTGTCCTCGAGCCCAAGAGGTATCGGGCCTCTAGTTTAGATACGGCCCGACACCCGTGCGACCTTGAAGACGGAGATTCGGAAAAAACGGTCCTCGGATTATGCTAGTAATCCTCGCGGCGTCTCAACCCGAACCTTTCGTTTTCAATCAATGGAAACACAAACTTTGTGTATCCTAATTGGTCGATTCTCGAGCTCACTTTCTCACGAAATTTGACACTTATATGTGTGACTCTCACAGGTTTCTAACCTCTTAAACTTGAGCCCCTTACCCCTATTTATAGAGAATTGGAGTGGGAGAGAATGAAGGGGAGGGGCGGTATAAAACCGCCCCTCATAAACTGCCTCACGTGGCGGCCAATGGGGGGCTGCCATGTGAGCTGCCAGCTAGCCCACGTGGCGAGCTGGATGCTGGTCAAAGGCGGTCAAACCACCTTTGACCAGCCATGTGGGCCTGCCCAAAGGGAGGTGGTCAAAGGCGGTGGTTTAGCCGCCTTTGACCAGCCCGTCGGCTAGTCGTGGGCGCCCATTCAAGCAGCCCAAACGACGTCGTTTTGGATCGCAACCGTCATCCACGGGCTCTAGCATTCTAGGCTTCAAGTTTCTCGAGTTTCGTGATCAAATCACGTCGTTTGATGTGCCAAACGTCTCTGTCAAACGGATAGAAAATTCTATCATACTTTTGACTTTCTAGAGGATAACTTTTCTTATCCTTTCTTTTGGATAACAAACCTTATCCAACGATGATGCAGGCATGATGTAACCATTACATTATCCATGACATCATCATGATGTCATGCTGTGTCATCTATTTCGTCTTTAGTGAGCTTTATAAGAAAAAAACGAATCCAATCTGTTCTAACTCCTTTGATTATCCAAATAGTCCTATCGCATTCTCGCGATCCTGTCTTCGTTATGGAATTCGCTAGATGTCGGTTAAGATGTGTGACATCCCTAAGTTCACCCCTGAACTGGCAGTGAGATTCCTCAAGGAATTGATCGTCCCAAATCAATCCTTAGATCCGACAAACCGTGAGTGACTTCTAGCAACATATCACGGTTACCCAGTCAGAATGAAGTATGGGGACAAAGTGAACCTGTTGGCCTTGGTTCGGTGTTATTCAGTCCTTCTGTCTTACCATGTCCCGATCGAATGAGGGCTATGGATATCTGAGTCAAACCCACAGATTCGATAATATGCACAAATCTATCTAACGTGCATTCGGTGAGACTCCTCTCGACTTCTGCCTTGGCCAAGGACTTTCTAATGCATCGTCACGCATAGATTGCATAGAACATCAACCTCATCTAATGAGGAGACAGATCCCAACTGTTGCTCACGCCTGTGACTTCGTATATGGAGAACTGTGACCATCATACAAAGAGGCAGATCAATAATGGGCCAATATCGTACCTGTGAACCACAGCCATCCAATATACAAGCCAGCATCGTGGCTCAGGTCTGATGACCATTAACACACCAAAGCTAAGAGCATTGAGACATTGACCAAGCACGAAGCCTCTATGTTAGTCAATCGCTCTTTCGTCACGTTCAGTGGATTCGATCGAACTCGTTTCGATGCGAACACCTGTGTTCCAGCTTAGACGTCTAACGTCCGATGACTTATGACTCGTCATCCCTATGGGCATCCAATGCTCAATAGTGAGGCTGCGAACACACTGGTCTCAACCGGCTCGTGGATGCCCAATCCACGATCCTTCGACCAGGAACCAATTTGAAGATCAGAGACCAACTGATGACCCGTCACATATATTCTTGACGCCTCAAGAATGGGTATCAGTTTCAATTGATCTAATGGACTTTATTCATCTAAAATAAAGGGACAAGATAAATAAACAAGCGTCTGCCATTTATAAATATCGATAGTACAATATTTATGCCATACATGTGACCATCACATGGTTGCTTTAGAGCATACTCCTAACAACCTCCCACTTGCACTAAAGCCACCATGCTGATATCTTAAACCCATTCTACTAATGTGTTTCTCATATACAGCCTGGGGTAACGCCTTAGTGAAGGGATCCGCTGTATTATTCACGGAGGCGATTTTTTGCACGGTAATGTCGCCTCTCCCAACGATCTCTCGAATGAATAGAAGCGCCTCTTGATGTGCTTGGACTTTTGGTGAGACCTTGGTTCCTTTGCTTGAGCGATCGCTCCACTGTTGTCGCAAAAC
The DNA here is from genome assembly GCA_019149425.1 of Psidium friedrichsthalianum. Classification (NCBI taxonomy): domain Eukaryota; kingdom Viridiplantae; phylum Streptophyta; class Magnoliopsida; order Myrtales; family Myrtaceae; genus Psidium; species Psidium friedrichsthalianum. Next base: position 12,380 of record JAGVVM010019266.1, read on the forward strand.
AATGGGATCGGCTCCTCGATAGCAGGAACTACTCCAAGCTCTGCGATGAACTTCTTCATCCAGGCGGCTTCCTTTGCAGCTTTTGAAGCTACCACATACTCTGCTTCAGTGGTGGAGTCGGCAGTTATACTTTGCTTGGAACTTTTCCAGCTAAATGCTCCACCATTCATTATGAATACAAACCCAGATGTTGACTAAAAGTCATCAGGATCTGATTGGAAATCAGAGTCCGTATATGCCTCAATTTTGAAATCTGCTTCTCCATATATCAAGAATAGATCCTTAGTCCTTCTCAAGTACTTAAGGATGTTCTTGACTGCGATCCAGTGTTCTTCACCTGGATCCGACTGATATCTGCTTGTAATGCTTACAGCATAAGCAATATCAGGTCTCGTACATAGCATAGCATACATTATGCTGCCAATGGCCAAAGCATATGGTATCTTCGCCATTTTCTATCTCTTCTCAGGGGTCTTGGGACACTGCCCCTTAGAAAAACGTATTCCATGTCTAAAGGGTAACAACCCTCTTTTGGAATACTCCATGTTGAACCTTTTCAACACTTGTCTATGTACGTGGACTGTGAGAGGCTAAGCAATCGTCTGGATCTATCTCTATAGATCCTGATGCCCAAAAATATAGGTGGTCTCTCCTAAGTCCTTCATGGAGAATTTCTGCGACAAGAACAGCTTAATGGATGACAGCATTAGCATATCATTACCAATCAGCAATATGTCATCCACAACAGGACCAGGAATGCAATAGCGCTCCCACTGAGCTTCTTATACACACAGGGCTCATCCGGATTCTTCATGAAGCCAAACGATTTGATCACTTCATCGAATCGGATGTTCCAGCTCCTCGAGGCTTGTTTCAGTCCATAAATGGACCTCTTAAGCTTGCACACCTTATGCTCTTCGCCTTTGGACTCAAAACCAAGGGGCTGTTCCATATAGATATCTTTTTCAAGAAATCCATTAAGGAACGCTGTTTTGACGTCCATTTGGAATATCTCATAGTCCAAGTGTGCAGCTATGGCCAATAAAATCCTAATGGACTTTAGCATGGCGACTGGAGAGAAGGTTTCATCATAATCAATACCTTCTCTTTGGCGATAACCTTTCGCCACCAGTCTAGTCTTGTATGTTCCAACTTGACCCTTGCATTGATCTTTCTCTTAAAGATCCATTTGCAACCTATGGTACGATACCTTCAGGTGGGTCAACTAATGTCCATACATCGTTGGAATACATCGAGTCCATTTCAGATTTCATGGCCTCAAGCCATCTGTCAGAATCCTTATCTGACATAGCCTCTGTATATGACTCGGGATCGTTTGGTTGATCGCCGTCGTTTACCATAAACAGCGGCTGCATCTCATCAACCAAATTCCCATAGTAACGTTCAGGAGGATGAGACACTCTCAAACTCCTTCTCAAGGCGTGTGTCTGAAGCTCCCACTGAATCAGAGATCGGAGTCTGAACCTGTGGAGTCGTTACTTCTTCATTTCCTTCTTGCAGACTATCCTGCGGCCTTCGCCTTTTCTTGGATGAACTGCTCTCCAGAAAAGTGGCGTGCTGCTGACCCAAACTCTTTGGTTAGAATGGAAATAGAAGTAATATCCAAGACTTTCTCTCGGATATCCTATAAAACGACCTGTTTAGATCTTGCCTCCAACTTGTCTGATTTTAGCTTTTTCACAAAAGCTGGACATCCCCAAATCCTAAGATGATTAGACTTGGTTTCCTACCATGCCAATCTGATATGGTGTGGTAGGGACAGACTTGGACGCACTCTATTCAGTATGTATGCGGTAGTCTCTAGGCATATCCCCAGAGACGATGGGCAAGTCGTGTAACTCATCATGGATCGCACCATATCCAATAGGGTACGATTCCTTCTTTTCTGATACACCATTGTGTTCAGGAGTCCCTGGAGGTGTCCATTGGGATAATATGCCATTTTCTTTGAAATAATCCAGGAAATCAGTACTAAGGTATTCTCCTCCTCGATCTGATCGAAGGGCCTTAATACTCTTCCCTGTTTTTCTCAACTTCATTCTGAATTCCTCGAACTTTTCAAAGGATTCAGACTTGTACTTCATCAAGTACAAATACTCCATACCTAGAATAGTCATCGGTAAAGGTAATGAAGTATGAGAACCCGCCTCTAGCAATTTCATTCATAGGTCCACATACATCTGTATGTATTAATCCCATATATCACGGCTCTCTCATCTTGACCCATGAAGGCGATTTTTGTTCATTTTTCCTTGAAGCAAGGTTTCACAGGTTGAGTATAGTTCAAAATCAGATGGATTGATAAATCCATCATTACTCAACTTGTTAATCCTGCCCTCTCCAATATGACCTATCGGAGTGCACAGGTACTTGGGATTAGGACCACTGCTTTCCGTTTCTCAATGGCATTAATATCATTGTGCTAATTCGGATTGGTAATCGCATTACCTGACACGTAACGGTGAAAAGACCATTGGTCAACAGAGCTGAACCAACGACCTTTCTATTATGAAAGATGGAACACACATTATCTATAAAGGAGAATTCATAATTCTCTCTTATTAGACGAGATACAGATATTATGTTCTGTACAGCTCTTTCATAATACAAACAGTTTGATAACACCATTACATGTCCACTAGGAAAAGTACACGACAAGTCCCTATACTGTGGCAACAACTGTTGCTCATTCGCCAAAAGTCAGGATTGTCTCATTTTGCCCCATGTTGACACCTGATTTTTTAGTTACCTTTTCTCTTTTAAATTATAGAAATCCATAAAATTCATGAAATTAAAAAATTGACTTTGGGGACCATGGCCAAGCCTAGAGAACCAATTTTTACTAAAAAATAAATTTTCATATTTTTAGTATTTTCTTGCATTTTATTTTTGAAAATTCTTAGAAAATCATAGG
>JAGVVM010019267.1:0-54886 GCA_019149425.1 Psidium friedrichsthalianum
CAAATCATGTTATATCATGGGTAAAGTTAACCAGAAAGGAGACATGGGCCTTTCGGCCAAACAGGCCCGGTCTCTAAATAGAAGAGATAACATATGGAAAGACTGAATCAGAAGCCCAATACCTACTGGCCCAACTCGACAACATTTCGGTGGTCCATTGTAGCCGTAGGGCTAACCAAGTCGCAGATTGGTTGGCCAATTCTCTTCGCCTAAACTGTATGGCGATGTCTTGGGTCTCTAAACCTCCCAAACCCTTTGGGACCTCCTCCTTTTTTTTTTTTTTAAATGCCCCTTCTTTAGACCTTTCATGTAAGGACATTAATATTTCAAATATGAACTTTATTTCGACCCCCAAGAAAAAAAAAAAAGACTGATAAGACAAACTTATATTCGTAGGATCTTCATTTCCATCACTTACAAACTTCTTTACATTGTGCTGTTGGTTCTCGCTCTAATAATCGATAAGACTCAATTTGCACGTTGATCACGTTTGTCTCTACTTGTCAAATTATGCTTTTTGAGAACATTGATATCTACTAGATTGGCTGTACAAAAGCAGTAACACATGGTTGTAACCTATTGCCAAGGAGAAAAAACTAATTCTATTGAAGTTACATCCACTTTTAAGCACGAATTTCATTTCAATTTCGAAAAGGAAAAAGCAAGTGTGAGTGTCTATAAGTACCCGTTGATTTCAATTCCAGTTTAGTCGCTCTCGATAGCCTGTTTCAATGTATATGTTCTCGCTGTATACATTTTGAGTTTTTTTTTTTTTTGGGTCGAAAATACGAAGTTGTCATTCACATAAAAGAGTTAGTGAGTACATATCAAGCTTCAGAGCAAATTAAGCCTAAAAGGGCCAAGGAGTATACAAAACCCAATTACTAGGTAGGCCATTAGTGCCCAGCTGCAATGCATTAAGAGAGAACAGAAAATTGCTTTAGTGCTGCATGTGCCCGGGAGTAGATAGCTTGTACTTCTCAGTTCGACTGAGGACGAAACTGAACTGTCCTCACCACTTCTACACAATCGCTTTGCACACTAAGTGTTAGGGCAGCGCGAGGACAGAGAAACTCTATGGCTTCGACGAGGGCTACTGCTTCAAACCACCTTTGCAAATCCATCTGCCAATCGGCCATGGGAATGGCGTCACACGCACGCGATGGCACGTCTCGCCGAACCAAAAATGAAAGAGCCATCAATGTAATCTTCAAGTTCCAATCTCGAGCGTCTTCCAGATCTGAGATGAGTCTTCCTTTGTTCCGCTTTTCTTCTTCGGTTTTCCGATCCACCTTACCGTATTCTCAAAAGTAGCTGTGGCCGTGTCAATAGTTTGCTTCAGATCTGACGTTTGTTTCCTGAAGATGCAATCGCTTCGAGCCTTCCAATTGACCAAAGAGTTGTCGTTATACGATAAAAAAACCGGCGATGTTTCGTGGTTTTTCTTTCACTTTAAACAGCCAATTGTCTATTCGAGTCAATCCCGCTCTGTCGAGCTCAATGTTCAGGGCTGCATCTCGCCAAACCGAGGCCGTCCATAGGCAAAGAAGCAGCGCATGCTCGATTGTCTCCACTTCCCGTCGGCATATTGCACAAATGGGTTCAGTTACTATCTCTCTCTTGACACGCGCAAAAAATGGCCAACTTTTTTATTGTCGACGAATTGTGAACTTAATAGATAGTAATACATATTATCTAGTGACGTGCTCTTACAGAAAAGGAGGAGATGGAGACCGAAATTATGTGGGTGCAAATCACGTGGAATCAAATCAAGTCTTCATTTTGGTAGCTTAAGATAACATAGGCACTGAAAACTACTTGCACGACCTCATGACCAATGGATACTCAACACGGATGACACTTCCTTCTCGCCATTTCCAAAAACTTCATTCTCATTTGTATGATCATGGAAGCTTCCTACTTTCTTACTATATGTTATTTACTCTTTTGTGGTTGACAAGTCCCTTTTCTGCATGAGATTGAGTGTGGGGTCATCACTTGTACTTCTATGTTTCTAATCAACTGCCGATGCGTGCTAATTGTAGAAAATCTGGCGTTGTCGTGGTGTCCCCTCTGTTAGTAATATACCGCAAGAAAAGCTTAATCATTATAAAAGATCAATTAGAACCACAAGACTTTGTAGAAAATCTGATCTACTAATTGAATTTGGTTACCCACTCGCGTTATTCTATGAGAAATCATAGCACTGTTGTACTTATTTATGTGAATACTAAAATAGATTTGAAAAAAAGTACATATCGAATCTCTTTGACTGGAATATAACGAGTCACATGTTTTGCACGTACATAATTCGATTCCTTCCAAAGGTATTAGTATATTTCCTATGTTCAGTAAAACTCACGGGAGATGGAATTTTTTTCTTTCGTTTTTTTTTGTTTTAAATCACGTATATACGTTTTCTTCTATTTTTTGTTATAATACGCCTGTACATTTACTTACCTACATGTACAAGTATTGTACCAACATTGAGTATGATGGGTCCAATTAAATATTCAGTCACAGAAGGATCTGCGGTAACTGCACTATATAATTTGACATTTTGCTCGTAATTCAACATTGTTAGAACTAATTAATAGTAGAGAAAGGATCGTGTTACTATCCTCGATCCATTGTGATATTAATGTCATGTTTGGAGCCACACACACACAAAAAAAAAAAACCAAATCATTAGAAATTTTTGTGACATTTACTTCTTAATTTGTGGCCCCCAACATGTTACTCTCACAATCATTGAAAGACCGTAATGCTAGCAAAACACATAGGTCGTTCAAATTTTTCTGACTTCTGCAACATCTTTTCTAGACTTAATTTTTAGTCGGTCATTGAGTTTTGCATTTATCTGATCAGGTCAATTCCTCGTTGAAAAGTCCAAAGAAGGCAGTGACATGGGCGCCGTCAAGAGAGAGACCCCCGATGGCCAGCGAAGAGGTTGGCGAGGGGCATGGTCTCCTGCTCAACCAGCCCAAGTTGGCCAGCGGCGAAGTCGGCAAGGGGCGAGGTCTCGCCTCACCTCTCTCTCTCATTGGAAGCGGCGGCTGTGTATGCTTAGATGAGTTGGGGTGAGGTTTTTTGGAGCCCCTAGCCAGTAGTTGGGTGGCATCACCGCCTTCAAGCCGCTTCTCTCTCTTTCTCTCTCTCTCTCTTTGATTTCCAGTTTTCTAATTTTTTTCCTATGTTTTTAGCCACATCGGATATATACCAAAGGAGTACGCTGATGTGGTGCCAACATGGATAGCCATGTCTATTTCCATTTTATGTATTTGTGAAAGGGGCTACGATGAACAAATCATTACATAGTTTAATTATTTACTGGCCAAAAAAAGTCTAGGGATTCTATTGCATAAATCGAAAACTTCAGGGCTTGCCATGTCACTATCTCTTTTAAATGAGTAGGATTTCATTAGCGAATGGCCAAACTCGCTAAACGACCAAATAAAGAAAGTTTACGCTTTCGAAACACTACTTTTCTCTTGTAATATATGTTACGGAGTTGAATTGGTTGTTGTACATTTCCCGGCCGTACTTCCTATCTGGAATTGGCCCAGAGACACCCCATCCCCCTTAATTAAGAGCTAAAGAATGGCTTTCAGTAAAAGATATTTCGTTACGGGAGAAATTCTGATAAAAACAATATGTATATGGATGATCACTAATCAAATACATTTAACAGTTACCGTAAATAATTATTAGTCAACTAAAGGTTAGTCACTTTCTTTTTTCCTGGATCTTGTTTTGAGGAACAGCTTTGAATCTTTGTGTGAACCTTAGTTCTCTGGTAGAAAGTTCAGTTCAGCCATACGATTAACACCATCACTTTTGTCCAACCCAACAATAGTCCAAAGTATAAATATTATATCGTCTGGCTGAATTATTTCAAGATATGCCAATTGATCTGAATTATTCATGCTCCTATGCAGTAGTTCCTGTCCTCAAAGTATTTATAATTGTTAGGTATATTTTGAACTAAGAAGATCAAGTTCTGTATTTTTTTACACAATTCTTTTGCCAGGATTTGTTCGTCGCCGGAGTCAACACAAGCACAAGCTCGCTGGAGTGGGCGATGGCAGAGCTGCTACACAATCCAGAGAAGATCGCGCGAGCCCATGAAGAGCTCAATCAAGTTGTCGGCGGCGATGGAGGAACGCTGGAAGAGCCTCACATCACAAGGCTCCCCTACTTACAAGCCATAGTCGAGGAGACTCTAAGGCTGCACCCGCCAGTCCCATTCCTGATCCCACACAAGGCCGAGACTGACGCAGAGATATGTGGGTTCCGATTGCCCTGGCACGCCCAGCTGCCGGTCTAAACAGATGGACATGACTGAGAAATTTGGGATCACACTGCAGAAGGCCACGCCTCTCCATGCTATTCCCATGGAGGTGTGACTTTAATTAGTTCTAAAAATTGATTTGATAGTAGGAATTTTACCTACAAGGATTTTTGTGGTCATGCCCTTTCGATGAACTTGATTTCATAAATGATGTATTTGCACATGTGAGTAAATGCGGTGATATAGATGAATCGTGTAATATGAAATAGTACTATCATGAATATAGTAGGCTTTATCTAAACAGTGACTAGTTTCAAAGTCAATCGAGTTTTAGTTTACCTTTGATCATCCAATTGGTGTATCCCGAATTATTTTTCAACATTTTTCTCTTTTTTTTTTCTTTTTGGTTCAAAATTTTTACTTGCGGTCTTATGATCCTAATCATGAATATCACATGTTATGTATTCTTTTAAAATTGGATCTTATCACGTATAGTACAAGTATTATGTTTTCTTTTCTAGTTTCTAGATTTTACCTCTTTACCTATTAGTATTGTTCAAGAGAGAATTTCCAAACAATCTAGTTCTTTATCACGTTATCGGGCAACTTTATGAATTAATTACCAAATAGAATCGCGTAAAATTTTTTAAAAAAAATTACTTGATTTGCTTTCTTTTTAGATTAATAAAATAGCAATTCACCACAAAATGAGCCCTTAAGGGTACAGTAACGAAGAGTGGATATGTTACTATAAGAACAATGACGTAAAAAAGTTAGTTTTTATTTTCTAAAGAGATAAGTTTAAAATTTTAAGCAAATTCAACATAGGAAAATTAATAATATCAAAGAAAACTGTGCAAAATGGAAATCATTAAGGATGATTTGGTATATCTAATAAAAAAAGTGGAAAAAATAATAAACTTATGTACAATAGCGAATTCAGTCTTAATTTTCAATTTGCACAATTCAATTTTAAACCAATCAATATAGATGTTCTCACCAATTTTGATCAGAAAATTGCTGATGTTAATGGTACCCAACCTATTTGGCACGACTAAGGACGACCAGTGCTCATGTGGACATTTTTACAATTTTTTTTTTAAAATTTGAATATTTTCCTTTTTTCTTTCTTTTCTTTCGCCGGCCATTATTGAGGCTGGTGAAGGTCAATGGCCATAGGTGAGGGCTAGGACGCCCTCGCTAGGCCTTGCCCAAATCCGGTGAGGGAATCACAACCTTCATTCACTATGGGCGAGGCATTGTGCCTTCGTCTTGCCTCGCGTCGCGTCACCCTCAACCTCGCCCTCACCGTGCTCACATCGTGTTGCATCGTATAATGTCGCTTTGCCTCAGATTGTGGCTCTCTCGCCTATAGTCAGCAACCTTTGTTGGCCATCGCTGAGGCTTCAGCAACCAACAAAGAAAATAAGGAAAAAAATTTAAAAAATTAAAAAATGCAAAAAATTGTCAATGTTAGTGCTAGCTGTGTCATATAGAATGGTCAGAGCTAAATGGACCGCCGCATCAACGGTTTTTTGGTCAAAATTAACTGGAAGGATTACACTGACAAATCGTCAAAAAATTTAGGATTAAATTGATCAATTGAAAAGTTTATGACTAAATTTACCACCGTACAATAGATTTAAGACTTTTTGGATAATTTTCTGAGGTGGATATAGTCTCCCCTATTATTTGTAGTTGCATTTGTTCTGTTAATATGTGATTACTTGCAAAGCAATATCACATGTCCAAATTGATTTCATTGACCACTATATCAATGGTAGATGAAGCCACTTATGGAATTCTATTGAAATTCATAAGATAGTGGGAGAGTAGCAGCATATATTACAGGTTCAGCAAAACGATTATAACTGATGTTCAAACGTCGAGTCAACATGAAGATTCATTAAAATTATGTCCTGAATTTGAGTCCATCTACAAAATCCGATCCACTAGTGGAAGCATGCTGTTTTATAGAAAGTTCGAAATTTGGACTTTTTCCAATCCACTAATGGAAAAAATAAATTCGTTTGGTAGTTGAAGTCGGCCACTTTTTCGCAAGAAATGGCTGCTTAAATTAGTGGGTTTGATTAAAACCAAGAGTATTTGACTGAATTCGCGTATGATTGTAATATCCATTATAACTTTATTTATGATGAATTTTGTCGCATCCAACGCTTGTTTGTGCAACATTTTGCCGGTGAGCCCTGTCATTGTCAACTATCTTTTGGATAGATTTCCTTTTCCCGCTGATCGTTTATATCCTTGAACATTTATATCCTAAAACACAAGTCCATAAGTGGGAAAAAATTGAGAGAAAGATGAGCATACCTAATTGAAAATGTCTCACAACTGGTTGATTAATGCCCAACCTTATTAAGAAGGTACTCAATTATTACAACATTAATGAATAAGAAATCCCATAGACCACTATTAAGATAAATCCCATTAACAATTACTTAGATATATATCACTTCAAACTCGAAACCGTTTTCGAAAATAATATGACAAGAATAGAAATATATGGAGTCATATCATATAGATTATCAATTAATTTCATCCATGCGTTACTGTTGAAACGCTGTGAAGCACCACGGTCTCCACTGTGAGGCCTGGCCCAAAGCCAAAGAGGACGCCTCACTCTAATCCCTCGCCAGTGGTCGTAAGCCCTTCCTCCACTAACTTCCTCCGCATCTCATCAAGGATGAACGAGACACATGCGCTCAACATGTTCCCATACTCTCTAAGCACTTGCCTGACGGCTCGAAGCCTCTCCTCTTCAACCCTAGCTTGGCCGCAATTTGGTTGAGTATGGCCGGGCCACCCGGATGCGGCACCCAAAAGATGGAGTTCCAGTCACTTATGCCAAGTGAATCGAACACCTCGTTCAAGCTCTCCTCAATGTTGTTAGCTGTCAAATGAGGAACCCTATCGGATAACCCGAAGGTGAGGCCAACGTCACACAATTGGCCCTTGATGTTGCCCTCGGAGTTTGGCAAAACGGTGTCCGCAGTCCACACTAATTGGAATATGGGTCGTTCAGCAGTTATGTATGAGTCGGACCCTATGATGAGCGCACGGCCGCGCCGTCCCCAAAGATGGCCTGGCCCACAAGATTGCAAGGTTCTCAGCGGACGGGCCTCGGAAGGTGGTGATAGTGATCTCAGATCAGACGACAAGGACTCAGGCACCAGAGTTGTTCTCGGCGAGGTCCTTCACGACACGGAGGACGGTGCCGCCTGCAAAGCAGCCCTGATGGTAGAGCATGACACGCTTGACGGAGGGGCTCAGACCCAGAAGGCACATGAGCTGGTAGTCGGCGCCCGGCATGTCAACGCCAGAGGTGGAGCAGAATACGATGTGTGTGATCTTGGACTTGGGTTGGCCCCACTCCTTGATGGCCTTCAACGCCGCCTCCTCGCCGAGCTTTGGGATGGCAGCGATGATCATGTCCTGGCGGGGGTTTGAGTGAAGGGGTGTCATACGAGCAGATATCGGGGTTGTTCTCCATAAGCTCCTCGGTCAAGTGCATATAGCGCTTGTGGATCATTGACTTGTCACCTGCGACGCTCCCAAACATTGATTTTACCTTCCAAGAGCAATGTTGACATGCATGCATTGGAGTTTTTCTTTGTTCTATTTTTTTTTCACTTTTTTCCCAATTTTAATGACGTATTTGCAAGGCTAGCTAACATTCACTATTCGACAACATTTTCCTTCGACCATTCTAGGATTGCTAAGAATAATTTCAAATTCATGCTATTTGTCCATAAATAAGATACAAAAAAGAAGATTTAGTCTTCTAGGAGAACTCAGGGAAGAATAACTAGAACTATGGCTAATTAGATTTTCTGAAAGGGTGTATTAAGCGAAACACAATCTATATATATTTCATGAGAAAAATATATATGAAATTAGGATAAGGATACTCTAAACTTATATATATATATATATATATAGTTTAGAGTATCCTTATCCTAATTTCATATATATTTTTTCTCATGAAATATATATAGATTGTGTTTCGCTTAATACACCCTTTCAGAAAATCTAATTAGCCATAGTTCTAGTTATTCTTCCCTGAGTTCTCCTAGAAGACTAAATCTTCTTTTTTGTATCTTATTTATGGACAAATAGCATGAATTTGAAATTATTCTTAGCAATCCTAGAATGGTCGAAGGAAAATGTTGTCGAATAGTGAATGTTAGCTAGCCTTGCAAATACGTCATTAAAATTGGGAAAAAAGTGAAAAAAAAATAGAACAAAGAAAAACTCCAATGCATGCATGTCAACATTGCTCTTGGAAGGTAAAATCAATGTTTGGGAGCGTCGCAGGTGACAAGTCAATGATCCACAAGCGCTATATGCACTTGACCGAGGAGCTTATGGAGAACAACCCCGATATCTGCTCGTATGACACCCCTTCACTCAAACCCCCGCCAGGACATGATCATCGCTGCCATCCCAAAGCTCGGCGAGGAGGCGGCGTTGAAGGCCATCAAGGAGTGGGGCCAACCCAAGTCCAAGATCACACACATCGTATTCTGCTCCACCTCTGGCGTTGACATGCCGGGCGCCGACTACCAGCTCATGTGCCTTCTGGGTCTGAGCCCCTCCGTCAAGCGTGTCATGCTCTACCATCAGGGCTGCTTTGCAGGCGGCACCGTCCTCCGTGTCGTGAAGGACCTCGCCGAGAACAACTCTGGTGCCTGAGTCCTTGTCGTCTGATCTGAGATCACTATCACCACCTTCCGAGGCCCGTCCGCTGAGAACCTTGCCAATCTTGTGGGCCAGGCCATCTTTGGGGACGGCGCGGCCGTGCGCTCATCATAGGGTCCGACTCATACATAACTGCTGAACGACCCATATTCCAATTAGTGTGGACTGCGGACACCGTTTTGCCAAACTCCGAGGGCAACATCAAGGGCCAATTGTGTGACGTTGGCCTCACCTTCGGGTTATCCGATAGGGTTCCTCATTTGACAGCTAACAACATTGAGGAGAGCTTGAACGAGGTGTTCGATTCACTTGGCATAAGTGACTGGAACTCCATCTTTTGGGTGCCGCATCCGGGTGGCCCGGCCATACTCAACCAAATTGCGGCCAAGCTAGGGTTGAAGAGGAGAGGCTTCGAGCCGTCAGGCAAGTGCTTAGAGAGTATGGGAACATGTTGAGCGCATGTGTCTCGTTCATCCTTGATGAGATGCGGAGGAAGTTAGTGGAGGAAGGGCTTACGACCACTGGCGAGGGATTAGAGTGAGGCGTCCTCTTTGGCTTTGGGCCAGGCCTCACAGTGGAGACCGTGGTGCTTCACAGCGTTTCAACAGTAACGCATGGATGAAATTAATTGATAATCTATATGATATGACTCCATATATTTCTATTCTTGTCATATTATTTTCGAAAACGGTTTCGAGTTTGAAGTGATATATATCTAAGTAATTGTTAATGGGATTTATCTTAATAGTGGTCTATGGGATTTCTTATTCATTAATGTTGTAATAATTGAGTACCTTCTTAATAAGGTTGGGCATTAATCAACCAGTTGTGAGACATTTTCAATTAGGTATGCTCATCTTTCTCTCAATTTTTTTCCCACTTATGGACTTGTGTTTTAGGATATAAATGTTCAAGGATATAAACGATCAGCGGGAAAAGGAAATCTATCCAAAAGATAGTTGACAATGACAGGGCTCACCGGCAAAATGTTGCACAAACAAGCGTTGGATGCGACAAAATTCATCATAAATAAAGTTATAATGGATATTACAATCATACGCGAATTCAGTCAAATACTCTTGGTTTTAATCAAACCCACTAATTTAAGCAGCCATTTCTTGCGAAAAAGTGGCCGACTTCAACTACCAAACGAATTTATTTTTTCCATTAGTGGATTGGAAAAAGTCCAAATTTCGAACTTTCTATAAAACAGCATGCTTCCACTAGTGGATCGGATTTTGTAGATGGACTCAAATTCAGGACATAATTTTAATGAATCTTCATGTTGACTCGACGTTTGAACATCAGTTATAATCGTTTTGCTGAACCTGTAATATATGCTGCTACTCTCCCACTATCTTATGAATTTCAATAGAATTCCATAAGTGGCTTCATCTACCATTGATATAGTGGTCAATGAAATCAATTTGGACATGTGATATTGCTTTGCAAGTAATCACATATTAACAGAACAAATGCAACTACAAATAATAGGGGAGACTATATCCACCTCAGAAAATTATCCAAAAAGTCTTAAATCTATTGTACGGTGGTAAATTTAGTCATAAACTTTTCAATTTGATCAATTTAATCCTAAATTTTTGACGATTTGTCAGTGTAATCCTTCCAGTTAATTTTGACCAAAAAACCGTTGATGCGGCGGTCCATTTAGCTCTGACCATTCTATATGACACAGCTAGCACTAACATTGACAATTTTTTGCATTTTTTTAATTTTTTAAATTTTTTTCCTTATTTTCTTTGTTGGTTGCTGAAGCCTCAGCGATGGCCAACAAAGGTTGCTGACTATAGGCGAGAGAGCCACAATCTGAGGCAAAGCGACATTATACGATGCAACACGATGTGAGCACGGTGAGGGCGAGGTTGAGGGTGACGCGACGCGAGGCAAGACGAAGGCACAATGCCTCGCCCATAGTGAATGAAGGTTGTGATTCCCTCACCGGATTTGGGCAAGGCCTAGCGAGGGCGTCCTAGCCCTCACCTATGGCCATTGACCTTCACCAGCCTCAATAATGGCCGGCGAAAGAAAAGAAAGAAAAAAGGAAAATATTCAAATTTTTAAAAAAAAAATTGTAAAAATGTCCACATGAGCACTGGTCGTCCTTAGTCGTGCCAAATAGGTTGGGTACCATTAACATCAGCAATTTTCTGATCAAAATTGGTGAGAACATCTATATTGATTGGTTTAAAATTGAATTGTGCAAATTGAAAATTAAGACTGAATTCGCTATTGTACATAAGTTTATTATTTTTTCCACTTTTTTTATTAGATATACCAAATCATCCTTAATGATTTCCATTTTGCACAGTTTTCTTTGATATTATTAATTTTCCTATGTTGAATTTGCTTAAAATTTTAAACTTATCTCTTTAGAAAATAAAAACTAACTTTTTTACGTCATTGTTCTTATAGTAACATATCCACTCTTCGTTACTGTACCCTTAAGGGCTCATTTTGTGGTGAATTGCTATTTTATTAATCTAAAAAGAAAGCAAATCAAGTAATTTTTTTTAAAAAATTTTACGCGATTCTATTTGGTAATTAATTCATAAAGTTGCCCGATAACGTGATAAAGAACTAGATTGTTTGGAAATTCTCTCTTGAACAATACTAATAGGTAAAGAGGTAAAATCTAGAAACTAGAAAAGAAAACATAATACTTGTACTATACGTGATAAGATCCAATTTTAAAAGAATACATAACATGTGATATTCATGATTAGGATCATAAGACCGCAAGTAAAAATTTTGAACCAAAAAGAAAAAAAAAGAGAAAAATGTTGAAAAATAATTCGGGATACACCAATTGGATGATCAAAGGTAAACTAAAACTCGATTGACTTTGAAACTAGTCACTGTTTAGATAAAGCCTACTATATTCATGATAGTACTATTTCATATTACACGATTCATCTATATCACCGCATTTACTCACATGTGCAAATACATCATTTATGAAATCAAGTTCATCGAAAGGGCATGACCACAAAAATCCTTGTAGGTAAAATTCCTACTATCAAATCAATTTTTAGAACTAATTAAAGTCACACCTCCATGGGAATAGCATGGAGAGGCGTGGCCTTCTGCAGTGTGATCCCAAATTTCTCAGTCATGTCCATCTGTTTAGACCGGCAGCTGGGCGTGCCAGGGCAATCGGAACCCACATATCTCTGCGTCAGTCTCGGCCTTGTGTGGGATCAGGAATGGGACTGGCGGGTGCAGCCTTAGAGTCTCCTCGACTATGGCTTGTAAGTAGGGGAGCCTTGTGATGTGAGGCTCTTCCAGCGTTCCTCCATCGCCGCCGACAACTTGATTGAGCTCTTCATGGGCTCGCGCGATCTTCTCTGGATTGTGTAGCAGCTCTGCCATCGCCCACTCCAGCGAGCTTGTGCTTGTGTTGACTCCGGCGACGAACAAATCCTGGCAAAAGAATTGTGTAAAAAAATACAGAACTTGATCTTCTTAGTTCAAAATATACCTAACAATTATAAATACTTTGAGGACAGGAACTACTGCATAGGAGCATGAATAATTCAGATCAATTGGCATATCTTGAAATAATTCAGCCAGACGATATAATATTTATACTTTGGACTATTGTTGGGTTGGACAAAAGTGATGGTGTTAATCGTATGGCTGAACTGAACTTTCTACCAGAGAACTAAGGTTCACACAAAGATTCAAAGCTGTTCCTCAAAACAAGATCCAGGAAAAAAGAAAGTGACTAACCTTTAGTTGACTAATAATTATTTACGGTAACTGTTAAATGTATTTGATTAGTGATCATCCATATACATATTGTTTTTATCAGAATTTCTCCCGTAACGAAATATCTTTTACTGAAAGCCATTCTTTAGCTCTTAATTAAGGGGATGGGGTGTCTCTGGGCCAATTCCAGATAGGAAGTACGGCCGGGAAATGTACAACAACCAATTCAACTCCGTAACATATATTACAAGAGAAAAGTAGTGTTTCGAAAGCGTAAACTTTCTTTATTTGGTCGTTTAGCGAGTTTGGCCATTCGCTAATGAAATCCTACTCATTTAAAAGAGATAGTGACATGGCAAGCCCTGAAGTTTTCGATTTATGCAATAGAATCCCTAGACTTTTTTTGGCCAGTAAATAATTAAACTATGTAATGATTTGTTCATCGTAGCCCCTTTCACAAATACATAAAATGGAATAGACATGGCTATCCATGTTGGCACCACATCAGCGTACTCCTTTGGTATATATCCGATGTGGCTAAAAACATAGGAAAAAATTAGAAAACTGGAAATCAAAGAGAGAGAGAGAGAAAGAGAGAGAAGCGGCTTGAAGGCGGTGATGCCACCCAACTACTGGCTAGGGGCTCCAAAAAACCTCACCCCAACTCATCTAAGCATACACAGCCGCCGCTTCCAATGAGAGAGAGAGGTGAGGCGAGACCTCGCCCCTTGCCGACTTCGCCGCTGGCCAACTTGGGCTGGTTGAGCAGGAGACCATGCCCCTCGCCAACCTCTTCGCTGGCCATCGGGGGTCTCTCTCTTGACGGCGCCCATGTCACTGCCTTCTTTGGACTTTTCAACGAGGAATTGACCTGATCAGATAAATGCAAAACTCAATGACCGACTAAAAATTAAGTCTAGAAAAGATGTTGCAGAAGTCAGAAAAATTTGAACGACCTATGTGTTTTGCTAGCATTACGGTCTTTCAATGATTGTGAGAGTAACATGTTGGGGGCCACAAATTAAGAAGTAAATGTCACAAAAATTTCTAATGATTTGGTTTTTTTTTTTGTGTGTGTGTGGCTCCAAACATGACATTAATATCACAATGGATCGAGGATAGTAACACGATCCTTTCTCTACTATTAATTAGTTCTAACAATGTTGAATTACCGAGCAAAATGTCAAATTATATAGTGCAGTTACCGCAGATCCTTCTGTGACTGAATATTTAATTGGACCCATCATACTCAATGTTGGTACAATACTTGTACATGTAGGTAAGTAAATGTACAGGCGTATTATAACAAAAAATAGAAGAAAACGTATATACGTGATTTAAACAAAAAAAAACGAAGAAAAAATTCCATCTCCCGTGAGTTTTACTGAACATAGGAAATATACTAATACCTTTTGGAAGGAATCGAATTATGTACGTGCAAAACATGTGACTCGTTATATTCCAGTCAAAGAGATTCGATATGTACTTTTTTTCAAATCTATTTTTTAGTATTCACATAAATAAGTACAACAGTGCTATGATTTCTCATAGAATAACGCGAGTGGGTAACCAAATTCAATTAGTAGATCAGATTTTCTACAAAGTCTTGTGGTTCTAATTGATCTTTTATAATGATTAAGCTTTTCTTGCGGTATATTACTAACAGAGGGGACACCACGACAACGCCAGATTTTCTACAATTTAGCACGCATCGGCAGTTGATTAGAAACATAGAAGTACAAGTGATGACCCACACTTCATCTCATGCAGAAAAGGGACTTGTCAACCACAAAAGAGTAAATAACATATAGTAAGAAAGTAGGAAGCTTCCATGATCATACAAATTGAGAATGAAGTTTTTGGAAATGGCGAGAAGGAAGTGTCATCCGTGTTGAGTATCCATTGGTCATGAGGTCGTGCAAGTAGTTTTCAGTGCCTATGTTATCTTAAGCTACCCAAAATGAAGACTTGATTTGATTCCACGTGATTTGCACCCACATAATTTCGGTCTCCTCTCCTCCTTTTCTGTAAGAGCACGTCACTAGATAATATGTATTACTATCTATTAAGTTCACATTCGTCGACAATAAAAGTTGGCCATTTTTTGCGCGTGTCAAGAGAGAGATAGTAACTGAACCCATTTGTGCAATATGCCGACGGAAGTGGAGACAATCGAGCATGCGCTGCTTCTTTGCCTATGGACGGCCTCGGTTTGGCGAGATGCAGCCCTGAACATTGAGCTCGACAGAGCGGGATTGACTCGAATAGACAATTGGCTGGTTAAAGTGAAAGAAAACCACGAAACATCGCCGGTTTTTTTTATCGTATAACGACAACTCTTTGGTCAATTTGGAAGGCTCGAAGCGATTGCATCTTCAGGAAACAAACGTCAGATCTGAAGCAAACTATTGACACGGCCACAGCTACTTTTGAGAATACGGTAAGGTGGATCGGAAACCGAAGAAGAAAGCGGAACAAAGGGAAGACTCATCTCAGATCTGGAAGACGCTCGAGATTGGAACTTTGAAGATTACATTGATGGCTCTTTCATTTTTGGTTCGGCGAGACGTGCCATCGCGTGCGTGTGACGCCATTCCCATGGCCGATTGGCAGATGGATTTGCAAAGGTGGTTTGAAGCAGTAGCCCTCGTCGAAGCCATAGAGTTTCTCTGTCCTCGCGCTGCCCTAACACTTAGTGTGCAAAGCGATTGTGTAGAAGTGGTGAGGACAGTTCAGTTTCGTCCTCAGTCGAACTGAGAAGTACAAGCTATCTACTCCCGGGCACATGCAGCACTAAAGCAATTTTCTGTTCTCTCTTTAATGCATTGCAGCTGGGCCACTAATGGCCTACCTAGTAATTGGGTTTTGTATACTCCTTGGGCCCTTTTAGGCTTAATTTGCTCTGAAGCTTTGATATGTACTCACTAAACTCTTTTATGTGAATGACAACTTCGTATTTTCGACCCAAAAAAAAAAAAAACTCAAAATGTATACAGCGAGAACATATACATTGAAACAGGCTATCGAGAGCGACTAAACTGGAATTGAAATCAACGGGTACTTATAGACACTCACACTTGCTTTTTCCTTTTCGAAATTGAAATGAAATTCGTGCTTAAAAGTGGATGTAACTTCAATAGAATTAGTTTTTTCTCCTTGGCAATAGGTTACAACCATGTGTTACTGCTTTTGTACAGCCAATCTAGTAGATATCAATGTTCTCAAAAAGCATAATTTGACAAGTAGAGACAAACGTGATCAACGTGCAAATTGAGTCTTATCGATTATTAGAGCGAGAACCAACAGCACAATGTAAAGAAGTTTGTAAGTGATGGAAATGAAGATCCTACGAATATAAGTTTGTCTTATTCAGTCTTTTTTTTTTTTTCTTGGGGGTCGAAATAAAGTTCATATTTGAAATATTAATGTCCTTACATGAAAGGTCTAAAGAAGGGGCATTTAAAAAAAAAAAAGGAGGTCCCAAAGGGTTTGGGAGGTTTAGAGACCCAAGACATCGCCATACAGTTTAGGCGAAGAGAATTGGCCAACCAATCTGCGACTTGGTTAGCCCTACGGCTACAATGGACCACCGAAATGTTGTCGAGTTGGGCCAGTAGGTATTGGGCTTCTGATTCAGTCTTTCCATATGTTATCTCTTCTATTTAGAGACCGGGCCTGTTTGGCCGAAAGGCCCATGTCTCCTTTCTGGTTACTTTACCCATGATATAACAATGATTTGCGGCAAATGCGTCACCTACCTTTCGTCGAGAGCAGGAATTCGATTCACGTCCTGACCGAATCTCTGAAAGGCTCATGCTGTGTTGCCTAACTAGGTCATGCCCGTGTGAGAGAGATCTCCAACTACCGCGTCTTGGAGGTCTGCGGTAATGGGCTTGCCAATTTTGAATATTCGAATTGCGGGTGGCGCGGAATATTCATGGCTCAAATGAACATTTCATAGTAGGGGTGAGATCCTATCAAATATGTTGCTAGTGCTAGTCGCCTTCCCTGCCCATTTAACTTATCAAAAAGTAAGGATTTCGCTCGCCCAAAATGAAGAATCCGCGATTCTAGTGATCAACATGCCTTTGGCACAATGAGAATAACCTTTTAACAACACATGAGAGGGAGAACATGAATTCGAATTTTTTGTTTTTTTTTTAGTATCGTTTTTGCCCCTCTCATCTTTGGTACTTTAAACCTATCTATCATGGAAAACGTTCATAATTATCGCCTTTATTAAGAAGATAAATAGGCATACATTGAGCATATGTTTAAATGACATATTAGGAGTAGCTAGACTAATAACCTACTTTCATTGAAAAAATATCATTTTTTTTTCACTTGAAAGCTAGGGAAGACATATTAAAAGGGTTAAGACGGAATTGATAAAAGTGACACAGGTTTATACTTTTTGGATAATTTCCCCTACCTCATGTGTGGTCAAGAGCTAGTTATCTTACCAATATTAACATATAAAGATATTAAATTGCATTTCTTGTACACTCTCTGTATAATACATTAAGCCAAATACAATATTCGGCTCGAACAATCTTTGAAAAGTTCCATGAAATCCATTCTGTTGTTGTAGAGATGAAATAATAGCCCGTACAAAACCAAACAAAAAGGACAAAAATGGTACTTAAATTGATGATATCGCAACCATGTTATCCTACGAAACTCTCATGGATTCCAAATTCAAATCATGCTTCGCATTTGAATCAATTCTCAAAATAACTCAAATCTCACATTTTTCTTCATTTGTTTAAAATCCTTTTTAATTTTTTATACAAGTAGTTGCGAATTTGCTAGTGTTCATAAAGTAAAAAAAATGTCTGAAAATTTAGATTTTGGTCTTTATTCGGGTACAAAAAATAAACGTAATAACTTGTTTATTGACTTCCCCAGAAACAAGTAAATATAGTGATGATGCAAAATCTTGTCAGTAAATTTGGAACTTAATATGGAGATCTGGCGGGGACATAAAGAAGTTATTGTCCTACCTTTTTCCGGTGACAATTAGACTTGCGTAGGAGATGGACAAAATTGTCCAATTATTCCTAAATCTATTGTGTTAATGTCAATTCAATTTTAACATGTGGCTATTTTGCTATTTTAGTCCCAATCCTTTATGTGTCCAAACAATTTACGTTAGAAATTGCTAATATGGAGGTATAACCATCATCAACCTGCCGACATAACATAACCGCCAGATCAATGATTTCCGATGAAAATTGACCGAAAGAAGTACATTATAATTTTTTGCATAAAGTTTTAGGACTAAATTGAAAAAAAAACTGAATTGTTTAGGATTTATAAATTAAAAATTTTAAGACTAAATCGACATCCATCCATAAATAGGATTAAATTGACATCCACGACCACTCGTCATGGTGACCCGTCGCCTTAGCGGTGTCAGGATCTGCCGGTTGCACGACTGGCTGGTCATTCTTTTGGAGGGCTTCCATGGAAGCGTCTAGAGAGGAGATGACTTTGGTTGTGACTGCCCCAAGCTTCATGGCCATAACAGGGCAATATAGCTTAGAGAGCTTGGCGATTGCTTGGTGGGGCTTGTTGCTGAGCTTGGCGATGTGCCAATGATCGTGAGCAGGGGTCGGCCTAGCGGCAGGCGGTTGCCGCCAGACTTCCAGCTTGACCATCGCCGTAGCAGATTGATGCTCCACTATAGCGGCATAGCAACATAAGGGTTGGCTAAATACTACTACATTCAGTGTATTAATAGAATATATTATAATGTGAGAGGCGCGAAGGCGTGTCCCCGATATAATGGCGAGTGGTGGCTTGTGTGTTGTGACCCACCTTCGGAAATTATTTTCCTAAAAGGGGTTAATGGATTGTCGGGATCTCTTCGCTTGATAGAACGGAAGGGATCAAGACGTGGGCCCTCCTAAGCCCATATCAAATCGCGTCATGGAGGAATTTAAAAATGTGGTCAAAATTAGTGTAGTGGGTGATATATGATAAGTGTGTATGCTATCAGAGTCGCCACCAATCTTTTTTTGTAGGTAGATTGGAAATCCTGCCAAACGGTTGGGAGAGACCGTTCAGTTCTACGAAAACCAAAGAAGAGGGTCCGGGAACTTAGTTATGTCGACTTTTCAATCAATGCCCTTTCGGTACATATGTTGAGCGATTTTCTAACTATGAATTTCATGCAGATGTCTTTGAGGTGAGGTAAGTTATAATGTCCAAGGATTTATGCAAATGAGGAGCGACTATCCTATCAAAGATAATCAATAATCGAAAGTACACAAATCGAGGAATGAGGTCATGCAGATAAATTACATCAAAAACATCACTCAATTTGTTGAATGGCATACCTAATGAAGCCCTAAGGGCTTAGAGAATATGCCATTAAGGTTTAGGGGGTACTTTGGGAAAGTTTAGGACAAAATATCTAAGGTTTTAGGAACCAAAATAAATAAAAATGAGTCAAACCAATTGAATGTGGCCATTTTCCTTCTTTTATAATTTTTGAAAATTTTCTATTTTTTATTTTTAATTAGAATTTTTTTTTATGAATTTTTCTTTTTTCTAGCTTTTTAAAATATTTTTTGATTTTTATTATTTTATTATGTTATTATTAATTTTCTAGACTAGGTCGAGTCGACCTAGCCCATGCCTCATGGGCACCTGACCCGGACCATAAAGGTCCCAACTGGCCTAAAACGACGCCATATTAGCAATTTTAATTTGTTTTTACAAATTTTTATTGATTTCCATAATTTTTTAATTACTATCTAATCATACGACCAAGACTAGCCATGTGCATGTGGCTAGTCCACGGGTGTCAAATCTAGCAACTAGAACCAATGGCCAAGATCTAACAACGACTAAATCCTATTCGTCCGATCAGATTACTATATCCTGCAGCCCAAATCAAACGAGGAGATAAGATCTCGGCCATTCGATCAAAATTTTATTTTTATTTTTAAAAAAGGTTTTATAATTTGAAAATTTATTTTTTCTTATTTTCAAATATGCCAAATCAAGACACGTGGCACTACCCCTACTGTCTGATCATTTTTTTTTATTTTTTTTTATTTTTGAAACGGTTCTAATTGCTCGGTGCTGACGTCTGACATGGTATGCCACGTCGGCATTGACTAGGCCAACAAGCATTGATGTGGTCAGAACTCACTCAAGAAGATGATCGGTGCGGCGATTCTGCTCCGGTGCCTAATCGGAGGCCTCGAAGGTTCGAAAATGGTTCATACCTGTTCTGAAGATGAGAGCTCGATCGAGAGGGTTCTCTGCATTCCTTGGAGGCTCAGGGAGCTCAGACGGGTAGTGGCGTCATTCGGTTTTTTCTTCGCGAAGCCTGGCGGAGATTCGATAGCCGCGGTAGAGTTTAGCTCTAATGGAGGTTGCAAAGCTCTCAACCGCTTCCTCTCTCTGAATCTCCTCTCCACGCGCCCGGCCCCCCCCCCCCCCCCCCCCCCCCCCGTCGACGTTGTTGAATCTTTTATACCCGAGCTCAAAATATTTTAGTGCGTAGGGTCACTCCAACTGACTTCAGAACTCACGTGCTTGACGCCAGGTCACGTGCCATTAGGCACATCGGTGCAGGTCACGTTCCGGCTTCTCAACCGGAGCTCCAACGTACGTGGATTTGGCGTGAAAATGGGTCGATGGCTATTGGTCCCTCTGCATGTGTGAAGCTATCGATCTGGGGAAGAAGGTGGTCCAGTCGGTTTGGGTCGGGTTGGATCCAATTTGACCGGACAAACCGATCGACCAGAAATGGCTAAGTTGATGCCCTAAACTTCAATCTTTTTTCAAATAAATCACAAAACTGGACTCAGGGGCATGAATTTTATACGAAAATGTGATTTTTATGGAAAGTATCCCTGGCATTGCGCAAAAAATCCCAAATTCTTTATTTGATTTGAGAAACCAATTTAGCAAATCCAAACCCTAAGTGGACATTTCAGATCAAACCAACACCATGAATGGATCCAGATGGTTGAAAACTATAGGTTCACAGGCTTATATTGTCAAATTAGTCCCCTAAAAATTTTAATTTCATTTTGATTAAAATCATGGATTAAATTGCAAAAATTGTGCAGTTTAGTCCTTTTTCCCAAAATTGAGAATTTCTTAAACTTTTGGACTGAGATGTAATTTTTGGTAATAGAGTGAGATGTCATGATTTCAAAAACGTAAAAAGTGGGAATTTAAAGGGTTAGAATGTAATTTTCTGAATTAATTTGGGAATATGTTCAATGAAGGAGCATACGTTCCTGAATCATTTTTGGAATTTCAAGGGCCAAAATGAATAGGGAATTAGGATAAAAATATTGGCTATTTTTGTGACCTCAAAATGATATTTTTCTTGATTTTTCGAAAATATTTAAAAATGCGAAAAATATGAAATTTTATTTCATTTTTTTTGTTCAAAATGATTCCTTAGGCTAGGGCAAGACTTTTAAAGTTGATTTTTGATTTTTTTTTTGAATTCTTTTGAATTTTTCTAAAAAAAGACTGACCAAATTAGGTGCCAACATTGTGCACTTGGAGAATTTACGTCTTTATTAATGTTGATCCATCCCAACCCATCCATGTCCGATGGCTCTCATTGGATTGGGAATGGCATCACGAACCAAACATCCACCGGAACTATACTTGGAAGTTGGTGAACTGTAATGGCAAGATTCCATCTTCAAATGTTTTCTCCAACTTAATGTATTTATCTGAAAATACATAGTTCCTACGACAGAGCCGACTTTGATTTTTACAAAGGACAACCTTTTGGTAGGCAAAGTTGTTTTATGTTCCACAAGTCAGTCAAAAACATAACAAAAGATATAAAACGACTTTCGTTGGACCTGGCACAACTTCAATTAACTATCGTCGACTAACTCCGGGGCATCATAATTTATAAGACTTTATTTTACATTGGAACGGTTGAATTGTTTGCTGCACGTATAAAATTTAAATTTAAATGAGACAGTGGGATTCTTGCTTGGGGGCGGGAACTAAGGGCGTGCATGGCAACATTTCTACGTCTCGCCAGAAGTCGATTTTTCTACTTCAGCTTCTAAGCAGAAATTAATTTTTCTACTTTGAGTAGAAGTAATATTTTTTTTTTTAATTTCTTCAAGAAGGAGAAAAATGAGGTCACCTAATCAAACACCGGTCTGATGTAGATGGGTGCCGTCCTGAAGATCCGCGAAAAACCAGCGGGCAAATGGACCAGTGACCATACTCACCATTGTTAGGAATAGCTCACCAATTTTAGAAAAATAATTCAAACAACAATCCACACTGGCAACATCTAATGATAAAAGAACATAATCAGAAAAACACACCAGAAAATTTGTTATTAAAGTTCACCCAAACTTTAGCCACGTCCTCACATAGAGGCACTATGCAATCCACTAGTTTTCGAAAAAGTAGGAATATAATTGATGATCTTCTCACAAGATCAGGGCACAAAAAAATTGAGAACACTAAGAATGTCGTCATGGCCTCTCTTTTTCTTTTCTCTCTATTCTACTCTAAATATGTGCAATTGTGCGCTAAATATTGTTGCATCTCTGCAATTCTATTGCATCTCTGACCATCTACGCTAAACATTCTGTTGCTACTTGCACTAAATATTCCTGCATCTCTAACTAAATATTTGTGCCAAATATTTTGCTACATCTCTACGCTAACTATTCTACTAATGTATTTTCAATCTAAAATCAAATTTAAGAGAAAAGATACAAAAACCCTTAATTAAAATATTGGCTTCACCGCCAATAATCTCCCGCTTGAAGATAAATATATCTGTGTAATGTCTAGTCCTCGTGTTCCCATGGCATACATCAAACTTCACATTGCTAAAGCACACATATCCTTGAAAGTTTGAAGTGACTCGCTAGAAAAGTCGCAACCGATTTTTCCTATCCATATTGAATCTTTTCAACACCTTGTTCACATAATCTTCCTACGACAACCATAATTTCTTTTTCTTTTTTTGCTGCCCTGATGACTTTCAGACCAAAACTTCTTGGCCTCTCACAGTCTTAATAGCAATCTGCAATGCTAACATCTTTTCACTTTTGTGATTCTCTTCATATTAGAGCTAGTAACTTGAATGTCATCAATACATAAATAGATATACATGATATCAGACTGTATACTTGTAAAATAAACAAATGATCAGCCTCATAGTGTGCAAATTCTTTTCCTTCATGTAAACCATCAAACTTTAAGTACCATTGCTACGAATTTACTTCAAGTCATACAAGCTTTCTTCAAGCGACATACACTTTGACCTCAAAATCTTCAGATTGTGCCATGTATAAATCTTATCTAGATCAAGAAACTTATTTTACATCTAATTGTTGGAGATGAAGATCTCCACGCAATTATACTACAGCAAAACTCTGATTGATGTCACTCATTGCTTGTAAAATTATTTCGAAGTAATCGATTCTTCTTTTTGAGAAAATCCCTTGACCACAGTCTTGCCTTGTATCTAATACTACCATTGCTTCATTTTCATTATGTACACCTACTTGTTTAACAACCCCCTTTTTACTAGTAGGCAAATCAATCAATCTCCCAAGTTTTGTTCTGAAATAATGAGTTTATCTCGTCTTTAATGGCTGCTCCCATGCATGTGAGATGTGTCTTTCTTTGCCTCATCATATATCTCTGGCTCTCTCGAATCTATATATAAGACATGGTTAGAATAGTATTAGTTGATGGAGTCAACAATTACCTTTGGCTTTTCACACCTGTAGATCTCCTCAAAATCAATACTTCAAGGTCATTAGTCTGTTCTAGGTCACTGTTTTCCTCTTGACCTGCAGCTCATTGATTATAGGTTCATCTCGAACATCTCCTTCAAATGCACTATGATTGTTAGAATCATCTTCATAGGGATTGTGTCTAGCTCAACATATTCTGGTTCTACTATCGTCTCATAATCGGTCTAACAATCCTTATACTCTTTTCTTCATGGAACGTCACATTTTCACTACAATGTCTTTGTTATTCTCATAATCCCAAAGGACATATCCATACTCATAACTGCCATGTATGATAAAAACGCACTTATGGACTTAACAATCAAGCTTTTTCTATTCTTTCTACCAATCAAACCATATACAATACAACCAAAATTTTTTTTATATGGATAATTGACACCTAATACTCTCTTGCGGTATTCTTTTATCCAATGCACTAGATGGACTCCTATTGATGCACTAGATGGATTCCTATTGATAAAATAAACAACTACATCACTGTAGCAGCCCATGAGTGTAGCGGGGAGGACCTATATGTAGCCTCATGCATCTTGCGCGCTCCAAAACTAGCCTGTTCATCCTCTCAAGCTACACAGTCTCTTAAGGAGTTCTACGAACAGTTTTCAACTTATGTATGCCATTTTTTTTGTTAGAAACGCATATGTATGCCTTCGCCGGCTCAAGTATTGTGCAAATTCCTTGCTCATATATTCACCACCAGTACTAGACTTCCAGAGTTTTAATCAAATAAATGTCTTATTTCTACTGCGGTCTTCCATATTTTGAAACACTCGGATATTTCTAATTTTTCGTGAGAGTATAAACTCAAGTCTTTCTTATCGTATCATCAATAAAATGACATATATACCTATTACCAACCACAAAGAGAGTTGCTAAGGCAATCCCCACACATTATTATGAACCAATTCTAGCTTTCGTCTTTTATTCTGTCACTCATTCAATTGAAAAATAACTACTTTTTGTTTTCCATAAATGCAAACTTTCACATAAATTCATCTCAACTTTCTCCTAAACCTAGAAGCAATTTTCTTGAGTGTAACTTCTTTACACCATTTCACCAAGATGTCCGAAACGATAATGCAAAGAGTAGACAAATTACCTGTAGCCAATAGAGTTGCAACTATATCATGATATTGTCTCCCTGAAGAAGAGTATACCCGTACGCTTTCCTTTACTACTATTCTTGTCCCTAAGGTTATTTTCACTATTTGCATCCAAAGTTGTTATCATACCTTTTTGGTCAAGTTTACTAGCTAAGATCAAATTTTTCTTCAACTATGAAATATGTTCGGTTTCGCGCAAAAGTAGATGTCCTCCAACTCAGATGTACAATCATAGTTCCTTTTCCTATAATTGGACGCAAGTGGTCTTTCCACAATTACTTGCTCGAAATCTCCATTGGCATAATCAACAAATATGTCTATTTGTGAAGTGTAATGAAAAGAAGCACCAGAGTCAATAAACCACTTTTCTATCGTCTAGTCCAAACCCTGCAGAAAACACAAAGTTCTCTAGCAAAGGTTCATCACCAACCACATTAGCTCCTTGATTCTTATCCCGTTGCTTCTTTTTGTAGGCTTTACACTGAAATCTATGGTGTCTGACAAAACCACACTCATCTTTTGCAACTTCTCTCTTCCCCCCTCTAGTTGTAACCTGCCATGCCTGTTGAATTTTCCTTTGCTTTTACTTCTCTAACAAAGGTTCATCACTAACCGCATTAGCTCCTTGATTCTTATCCTATTGCTTCTTTTTATAGGCTTTACATTGAAATCTAGGTGTTTTGACAAAACCAACACTCATCTTTTGCAACCTCTCTCTTCTTCCCTTGGTTGTGACCCGCCCACCTGCTGAATTTTCCTTCCTTTTTACTTTTCCCATGTTCTCCACTGACATGCCATCAAAGACGTAGATGTTGAAACTTATCTCCACCTGATTCCTTTGCATCTCTTCATCCATAGACATCATCTAGAGTCAAATCATCTTTCATGGTGCTCGAATTCCTGGCATTGCGTGTTATAGCTTTCTAGAAGGAAACATAAAAGTGTCAAAGCTTGGAGTTTCATATCAGTATTTATGCCTTAGATTTCACCCAACCTGTGAAAAACCTACGTGAAACTGTTTATATGCTCTGCAATAGATGTTTGTTAAATAACTTCATATTAACTAATTTCTTCAACAAAAATTACTCACGTCAACGTAACAGCACACCCAATGTTCCCACAACCTTGTATTTATATTTATGAATTAGAGAGGTAAACCAATATAAGTTCGACCCTAATTGGAAAAGCAATTCAACATGAAAGGAAATCCTCAAGCAATATCCTATAAAATTCGGTCCATCCAAGTCAAAGTCCCACGGTCATTTTTTTTTTTTTTAAATATCTTTACCTCTAACTCCATAACCAAATGAAATTGTGCGCCCTCCTTTTTTTTTTTTTTTAACTTCCATTTCCACGACTGGAGTTAATTCACTTCACGTGATCACTTAATTTAACCACTTTTTTTAGAGTCGAGTTTTTATTTGACGGACTCAAATTCAAATCTATTTAGGTTCCTATGATTCATGAAAAATGTCATATTTCTGAAAATATTTTCTCAGAAAAGTTTATATTTTGGTAAAATTTAATATTTTAGATCTGGAAAAATGTAGATTTGTTGTGGACAATTCGATTTGATTTTACTCCTACACTCATTTTAATAATTTTTAATTTTTATCTTTTTGATTATTTTTAAATTGATTTTTTTATTTTATTTATTTATATTTTTTTTTCTCTTTTTCGTTTGGGCCAGCGACGTACCCCAAGCCAAGGTTGAGCCTCACCAATCGAGGCCTTGGCATCATCTTTCTCTAGTGACTAAAGTTTCATCGGATATTGCGAGGCGAGCTCACCTGAGTCTCACCCACAGCAAGGTCGAGCTCGTCCAAGCCTCGACTGAGTTCGGCAAGGCTCATCCTCTCCTATGGCCAATTGCCGTCGTCATCATGGCCAACACTCCATGAAGAAGAAAGAAGAACAAGGAAATGACAAAAAGAAAGAAAATAAAGAAAATAAAAGAATATTTTAAAAAATTATTAATTAAAAAATCAGAATTTATTATAAAAAATCAAAAGAACAATAAATGTGAAATAGAGAATGTAGGAAAGATGAGGGAAAATATTTTCCTCTTCTAAAAAAAGAAGGAATATTTTTCTCACTTTTGAATATGTTTATTTAATGGGTGGAAAATGTTTTCTTTGACTTGTTTATTTTTTTTGCAAATCAGAAATCAAAATATTCAAAAAAAATTTATCGAAAATTATTTTTCATGAAATAAAGGGAGGGTTAACGTAAAGAATATACTCTGCGACGTCATACTCAATCACGACATTCGCGTGGCATGAATTCCTAACCGATCTTCAAGTTTGAGTTTTCAACTCATCCTTTCGGAGTGGTTTGCTTCTCGCGTGGCAATGCATGTGTTAAAAACAAAAAACGCATGCACCACCTTAGCCAAAAATGAAATAAAATAATAATAATATATAGTAGTCATGCACGACGTGCCATCTCTGAATGCAGATCCCGTGATTTCCAAAAACCACACGGGTCTTCCATTGCTGTGCCCTTTGGGAATGACCAATCTGGCTCTGCTCCGTTTGCATCTAGTAATTGTTAAAGATTTTAATTTTATCAATTTAGTCTCTATCTTTTGCGCGAAACTTTCAATATACTTTTTCTGATCAATTTTCGTTGATAATCACTGATTTGACGATATGCCACATACGACAATCAACAATAACCGTAACGCTATGTTAGCGATGATAACTATTTTGCGCTTCTCACAAAAATTTAGGATAACGGAAAAGTACTAGAAAGGTCATAAACTTATTGCATTTATGCAATTCAATCCTAAACCTTTCAATTAGAACAATTTAGTGCTAAACTTTTTGTACTCGTACTAATTGAGTTCATTCGTCCATTTTAGCAAAAAATTTTGTCGATGTGGACATTTTTGTAATTTTTTAAAAATTAAAATTACAATTGTTCTTTTTTTCTTTCTTTTTTCCCTTTCATTTCGGCCGTGAAGCCGTGATGGCTTGCCCTAGGCCATCGCAGCCTCATCGGTGGCGAGTGAGGCTGCAAAGGCACTCGGCTAGATTTGGCGAGGCCGCAACCCTTGCCAGCAAAAATGAAAGGAAAAATGGAAAAGAAAAATCCAAATTCAACATTTTTTAAGAAATATTAAAAATGCCAATTCCGACGTCGGCTTGCTATGTAGGACAGCATACGTTCATGTTAGCGATTTCTGACTAAAATTTATTGGATGGACTCAATTGACACAAATGCAAAAAGGCTTTATACTAAATTGGTATAATTTAAAAGTTTAGGATTGAATTGGTATCATCCAATATGTTTAGAACTTTTTTGGTACTTTTCAGAAGATTAAAGTGGTAAAATTGAAAAGCTTAGAACTTTCATGATGAATTAGGTAGTTTCCCAAAGATTCACGGAGCTAGAAAGATAGGTTTCATAAAATTTGATTATTCATCCATTTGATTAATTAAAGAAAAACTAATGCATTCAACACCGAACGTGAACAAAATCTCAGTAAGGAAGTTGCTAGTCTGACAGCACTGTCAATTATTTTTTATCACATGATCTCTTAATTAATGAGTGTTTTATGCGAAACACAGCGGTGATGATGTGTGAATTACACTTAAGATCGTACAGTCCCTGACAATACTGTCAGGGAAGCATTTCCCTTTCAGTAATACAATGATCGTAGGCGGAACGTCACTCTCTTGTATCTATAAAAGGGAAAACCATCACGGGCTGCAAGAATTCACACCGAGACTAGTTGTGGTCTCAGCTTCACTTTCAACTTCAGTACATCCTCGATACAAATCAGGTGCTACGTTCAAGTTCCATAGTTTCAAACCCACTTCTGAGAAATATGGGTGCCGTCGAGAAGATCCCCGAGAACCAGCGGGCCAAAGGGCCGGCCACCATCCTCGCCATTGGGACGGCAACCCGGCGAACTGCATGTACCAGGCCGAGTACCCCGACTTCTACTTCCGCGTGACCAATAGCGAGCACATGACGGCCCTCAAGCAGAAGTTCATCCACATATGTAAGCACTCTCTAGATTGCCCTAGCTACAAACCGCGCGCTTGCGCTTGCTCAATTGCATCGTGGCTTCCTTTAAATGCTAATGTTTTTCTTGTTTCTTCCTATAACAAAACCAAACTCATGCTTAGAAAAAGAACAAGGGTGGGTATCCGGAAAAAGAAGAAAAAAAAGAGTCCAAGCTTTTAATTCCGAAATTCGTTTTTTCATTCGTGTAATGCATTTTACATATTGAGACTCACTCAAGTCAAGGTTGTCGAATAGTATATGTTAGCTAGCCATGAGAATTCGTTATTACTACTGCCGAGAAGAAAAGGCAAGAAAAACTCCAACGCATGCATGTCAACGGCGTTCCACAGAAGTAAAATCGATGTTCGGGAATGTCGCAGGTCAGAAGTCAATGATCCACAAGCGCTACTTACACTTCACCGAGGAGCTTTTCAAGAAAAACCCCGAGCTATGCTCGTATGACGCCCTTCACGTCAACCCACGCCAAGACATAAGCATCGCCACCATCCCGAAGCTCGGTGAGGAGGCGGCGCGGAAGGCCATTAAGGAGTGGGGCCAACCCAAATCCAAGATCACCCACATCGTATTCTACTCCACCTCCGGCGCCGACATGCCTGGCGCTGACTACCAACTCATGCGACTCCTTGGCCTCAGCCCCTCCGTCAAGCGCGTCATGCTCTACCACCTGGGTTGCTATGCCGGCGGTACCGTCCTCCGCGTGGCCAAGGACCTCGCTGAGAACACGCCGTGCCCGCGTCCTCGTCGTCTGTGCCGAGATTAACGTTACTTCCTTCCGAAGCCCGTCTCCTGAGGACCTGCCCACCTTGTGGGACAGTCCATCTTTGGGGACGGCGCGGCCGCTCTCATCGTAGGGTCCGACCGGAGATCCCCGCCGAGCAGCCCATATTCCAACTCGTGTGGACTGCGGAGACCATTTTGCCAAACTCCGAGGGCACCATCGAGAGCCACGTGCGCGACTCTGGGCTCACCTTAGTCTTATCCGACAGGGTAC
Source organism: Psidium friedrichsthalianum (assembly GCA_019149425.1). Classification (NCBI taxonomy): domain Eukaryota; kingdom Viridiplantae; phylum Streptophyta; class Magnoliopsida; order Myrtales; family Myrtaceae; genus Psidium; species Psidium friedrichsthalianum. The sequence goes on from JAGVVM010019267.1 coordinate 29,653, forward strand.
TACTACGTGAGAAACATAGAGAAGTGCTTGAACGAGGCATTCGAATCGCGCGGCATAAGCGAAAAGAAGGGAGGGGGTGGAGCCGGGTGGCCCAGACGAACCAAATCGAGGCCAAGCTGGAGGAGGGAAGGAGGAGAGGCTCCAGAGCAGGAGGCACGTGCGGGAGAGAGGGGGGAGGGGAAGTGGGGCGCGCATCCTCATGAAATTGCGGAAAAGAGGTTCGTTGGAGGAAGGGCTCGCGACAACCGGCGAGGGCTTGGAGTGGGGTTTCCTCTTCGGGTTTGGTCCGGGCCTGACAGTGGAGACGGTGGTGCTTCGCAGCGTGCAGACGGTGACCCACGGATGAGATTGATTCATAACCTATGTGATATCACTACGTTTATTGATATTATTTAGTTTTGCCGCAGGTGGTTTTACAGTGGGAAGAAATTTTGGAGTTTGGAGTACCTAAATAATTGTCTATGGGATTTCTTAATCATTATCGTTGTAATCCTTGTGTACTTTCCTAATAAGCTTGAGCATTAATCACCCAGTTGTGAGAATTATACAATTAGGTATGCTCATCTTTCTTTTTGATTTTTTTTCCCACTTTTGGACATGTGTGTTGGAGTTCAAAGATATTATAAACTACTCGCACGAAAAGAAAATCGATCCGGTTCAGATATTTATAACAAGAAAATAGGAAAGTAAATCGAAAATGTTATTTGCGTTGTTGGTGAACTCTACATCCATGAAAAGAACAGTACAAAAATTCCATTGCACGTTATCGATACAAAGATATTGCAATCATACTCAAATCATTTAACAATCTCAATTCTTCTCAATCCCAATTATACGGAATGGCATTTTTTTTTTGCAAAAAAAAAATATCTCAAACTCATTGAGCAATATAATTAATTTAATAATTGTGAACACGAGATCGCTGCATAATTTGATTTCACGGCCAAGATTCCGCTGCTCACCGGTGGATGGCACACACGGCCTAAAAGACAAAATCCCAATTTCAGTATCAGTACATACATAAGCGTTAGTGGCCTAATTTTGTACCAGGAATATCAAACAACACCTCTTCTGCTATATATAAAGCAAAAACAAGTGTCGCATCCATACTTATCGACAGGTCAAACTTGCCACATTGTCACAATAGTAGAATAGTAGATACAGCAACGTGTTGCTCTATAAGTTTCATCTTACTACAAGCATGTGTCTGTGTCGATAATCATGCGGGCACATACTGCTTTAAGAGTTTTCTAGTTGTAACACCACATGGATTTGAACACAGTCTAGATCCCAATAAATATTGTTGCAATTACTCCTATCTAGAAGTACTATAAGTGTTTTGTGGGCCTTCAGGTAGCCCGGTCTCTGCTCTCATGCTCCTAGTTATAAAATAACAGGCTTAAAATATAGTACAAGTGTCAAAACTTATGTACAGTGCTCACTTTAGTGCAAAAAACTTTCAAAACGATCACTTAAATACCAAAAAAAATTTCAAAAACGATCACTTCAGTGCCAAACTTTCAAAACGATCACTTAAGTATCGATTTTATTTTAAAAAAACAATCACTAAATGTTAATTTTTTTAAAAAAACGATCACTTTAGTGCCATATCCGACCATTTGAAATTGACACTAAAGTGGTCGTTTTTCAAAAAAAAATTAATACTTGAGTGTTCGTTTTTAAAAAAAGTTGGCACTTAAGTGATCCTTTTGAAAGTTTTGGCACTGAAGTGATCATTTTTAAAAAAATTGGAACTTAAAGTGATCATTTAAAAAAAAAAACTGGCACTTAAATGATCATTTTGAAAGTTTTGGCACTAAAGTGAGCGTCGTACATAAGTTTTGACATTTTCAGTTTACTTTAGCCTAAAATAGCGTGCATGGGAGTCTCCAGGGTTGGCAGAATTGGCCAGCATGTTGCGGAATTTCCACTTAGGAATCGATTGAGAGCCTACCAACTAGATATAACTTGCTCCAGATTAGCTTGCAAAAAGGCCAAGTTTGAACTTGATCGCTTCGTGGGTTTTGCAAAATACTCTATACATCTTCAGATATTAAACCTCTGGGTCCATGCCCGTAAGTTATGGGGAAAAAAACAAAAAATCTTGAGCACAAAGATAGAATTTTGAAAGTTCGAAGAAAAAATGACAGGACAAAAGTTAAATAAGCTGTTGGATGTTTCTCGCTTCATAAATAATTTGATTGTCGAAAGTTAAATTGGAGATTTTCTTCTTTGAGAGAACCCTTTTGGAACTATTGTGTCCAATTCATTAACTTTTTTATGCTTTTGGTTCATCATATTCTATCTATTTTTATTCTCTGTGTATTACAACTTCGGCAAGCTTAGGAAGCTTTCGATCTTTGGTCAAGTTTTTGCAAGTCTATGAGTACATAAGTTCACCATGGATGCAAAGCGTACTTCATATCTTATACAAAATTATTATTTCTTAAGTCAGAGTAAGAGTCTAAGTACTGTATCTTCCTGACTGAGAGAAGTGTTAGCCAAATTATATTCAGGGTTGTTGATGGGGTAAATTATGCCAGTCACATTGCGGCACCAAGGATATTCCGTAACAAGTTGGACCACAGGAAATGTCATAAGAAACAAGGCTAGACTAGTTGCAAAAGACTACTTACAAGAAGAAGGGATAAACTATGATGAAACATATGCATTGGTAGCAAGATTAGAAGCCATTCGCTACTACTAGCCTATGCATGCTCCCATGATTTTAAATTATAAGAAATATATGTGAAAAAGTACATTTTTGAATGTTATATTCAAGAGAATTTTTTGTTGAGGCAACCTCTAAGTTTGAAGATCCAAATAAAAAGCATAACGTATTTAGCTCAAGAAAGCCCTTTAACGGCCTCAAGCATATGCTAAGAGCTTGGTAGGATGACTTAGTACCTTTCTTCTCAAAAATGATTTCAAAAAAGGGAAGGTTGATGCTACACTTTATATAAGAGAAAAGGTGATGACATTCTATTGAATACAAATCTTCGTTGATGATATTTTAGCCAAAAACTATAATGAATGTGTAAGGACTTTGCAAGTATCATGAAAAGTGATTCGACATGAGTGTGATAAGAGAGGTCAATTTTTTTCTTGAACACAAGTTAAGCAAATGAACGAAGGAACTTACATATCTAAGAGATTATGCAAATGAGTGGTTAAGGGAAAATTTGGAATGTAAAACAATAAGAAGTAGATACTCCATGTCATCATTGAACGAAGCTGACAAAGGATGACAAAAGTAGGTTTATTGGATTTAACTTATAGAAAATCATAATAGGCTCATTGGCTATATCGACTGCTTATAGGCCAGACATTCTCGTTCAGCGTACGTATTGTGCATGATTCCTGTCTGACCTAGAGAGCCACATCTCAAGATTGTGAAGCGCTTATCAAACACATTACATATTATCGTAAAGAGTCGCATCTACCAATGATTTTCTCTATAAGGATTTTGCAAAAATTATGAAAAGCGAATTCGAGATGAGCATGATAGGAGAGCTGAATTTCTTCTTGGATTACAAGTCAAGGCAAATGAACTTGTGAAGAAATTAGAATGGACAAATGCAAAAAGTTCGACGCACTAATGTTTACATCAACAAAGCTTGATAAGGATCTAAAAAGGAAGCCTGTTGACCCTAAACTCTATAAAAGCATGATAGGATCGTTACTATATCTAATGGCATCTAGACCTGATATTTTGTTTAGTATTTGCATGCGTGAACATTTTCAATCAAATTCTAAAGAATCACATTTGACTGCTATGAAGCATATCATTAAGTATGTTGGATCTTATCCAAAGCTAGGTTTGTGATGCGATAATAAGTCAGATTCAACATTACTGGATACTTGGACGAAGACTTGCTAGGTGAAAAATCATAGGAAGAGGACCTCTTGCACTTGTCAACTAATGTGATGTCTACTCGTTTCTTGCTCTTAAATCTTTGAAGCTGAATATGTAGCACTCGATAGCTACTGTGCTTAGACAACAACTAAGTGACTTTGGCGAAGAAAGTGTTGAGAAAACTTCGTTCTAAATATTTTGATTTTGATAAAACTATCATTCTTTATAAAGAATCTGGTCAATGCCAATAAAATTTGATTGCAGGAATCAACATGTGAACAAAAACTTATATTGTTCCAAATTTAGCGTTCAGACTCAAGTTGTAGTTGTCGCGTATTTGCTTTTGAGACAATCAAAGTCTTTTATTAAAATGGAGGAAAATATTGCTCTAAAGACTAAATCTTGAAAAACTTATGTAACATGTTAGCAAGGACTTTACTAAAAATCAAAGTCACTATTCCAATCTGTTTAGATTAGAGAATCTCTTTTACTTCAGAAGATTGCTTTGGAATTATGTTCAGATTTAACAGTATCTTTTGGCTAGATTCTAAAGGTCCACGTTTGATAGGTTTTCGATTTGGCCACATATTTAATTAAGTCTATAAGATCTTGGATATTACCTTCCATGAGCAAGTTATTTTTGGAGATTTAAACTAACTCTACTTATGAAAATTAGGATGATGGGCTATATGGGAGACTGAATCTAAAGGGTTCAGACTCTTCTTTAATGGCTACTAAATATAATCACATACAGTCTTGTTCAATCAAGATTGATGACGTATAATCAATGATTGAAGAGCGATCCTTTGAAATCTATCAAACAGTTAGTTTTGGGCTGAAGATCCATTGTGTCCAGTGTAAAGAGAGGATTAAAACTTACAATTCCAAAGGGTTGAGTTGTTCAGATTCACATTATTTTGTTCTAAAGTGGTCAAAATCTTATCTTTGAGAGGTCTTTGTAAGAGTGATATTGTGTGACATCTCTTATAACCTTTCAACGATTCATATAGTGGAATCCAGCTAATCGGCTGTCATCGTGAAATAGTGGATGCAGGCTTGCTAAAGTTGAATCACTATAAACTTGGTGTACAATTCTCTACTCTAAACTCTCCTTTTAGTATTTAAAATTCTGAACATCTTGCTTTAGAGCTTATTCTATTTGTGTTTCGAAATTTGTTTAAATTTCGCAATTAGTTTTTTGAAAATGTTTAGAATCACCTATTCACCTCTTGTAGGTGATATTGCTAGAGACAACAATTGGTATTAGAGTAGGTTGCTTATTATTTCCAAGTGTTTTACTTCTAAGCTAATGATCTATCATATCTAACAATAATTTTTTGATAGCAAGTGATTCAATGTTCAATAACAAGTCGCCGTATTTTGATGGAAAGGATTGCACCATACAAAATGAAGTGATTCTTTAAAGCATCAAACAATCTAATGTGGGACGTTGTGATCAACAGAGTAGTTCCTACTATCATAGCAACTCCTTCCACTAGAAATAAAGGAAACAATAATACCAATACCACAGTAACACTCACGGAAGCTAAAAAATAAAAAAGGCAATGAATTGACTCAAAAGCTATTTACTCACTCTTTCTGTGCTTTGTCACTCCTATTTATAATTGTGTCACAGAAAAAGAATTAGCAAAGTTTATATGGGATAGACTCCATGTCACGTATCAAGGAACTAATAGAGTCTAGGAGACCAACCTCAGCATCCTACTGAGTGACTATGAAGCTTTTAAGATGAAGTCAGATGAAACAATCACTAAGATGATTAACAAGTTTCAAATACTGATTAGTGGTCTTGCATGATTAGATGCTCTTGTCGCTAAACCTATATAGGTCTAAAAGATCCTTTGAGGACTAACAAAATGATTGGAACTACATTAAACCCTCGATACAAGAATGTCAAACCATTATACCTCTATCCATTGATGAACTTGTTGGATCATTGCAATCATATGAAATAGAGTGCAACAACAAGTCAAAGGATTCAAAAGGTAAGAAGTCAATTGCTTTAGCTTCTAGTGTTGATCATGAAACGTCAAATTTTAAAGATGAAGACGAAGATGATGAATAGATTGTGTTGATTGTAAAGAAGTTCAGAAAGATAGCCTGAAAAGACAAAAGCTTCAAGGGAAAGAAGTCATTTAGAAAGAATGATTAGAAACGGTTAGGATACGACAAGCAAGAAAGCATGAATGTTGTGTGTTTTATTGCAAGAAAGTAGGACACATCAAGCCGAAATGTCCATTTATGAAAAAGGACAAAGTCAAGCATGAAAAATACAAGAAGGAGTTGAAAGCAGAAACATTGAGTGATTCAGAGGACAGTGATGAAGATTATGCAAATCTATATTCATGGTAAAACCTGATTCAGACTCAGGCTTAGACGTTGAGCTATGTCTTTCTGAAATACCATATGAAGTCTTTGAGTATGTTGAAGAGTTATGCACGAACTATAAAGAAGCTCTCAAAAAGGAATCTATTTAAAACAACAAGACATTTCTCAAAAGACAACATTGAGTTTTTGCAAAGAGAATTTCATCAAATGAAGGAAAATTGTGATTTGATTTTGAAAGAAAATTTCAAAAATATTTTCTCGATGTTCAAAATTTTTAGAAAAATTATTTCCAAACAAGTCATTTATGGTGACAATTTTGGTTTTGGTTTCAAAAAGGAAAACAATTTCAAAATTTGATTTCCCAAAACAAATGATAGGATTTCACATAAACTTTTCAAATCTGCATATTAATGACATTTCCATAAATAGTTTACAAAACCGTCTTATCGAATTCATTATTCATAGTATGGTGCTAGAAATCATGTTAGAAATAATTGCATGATGGAATGAAAACCTGTTAGTAGAAATGCTACAAAAATGACTAAATCAAATAAGCCCAAAAAAATCTGGGTACCAAAGAAACGATGAGTTATCTTTATCTTGCAGGTATCGCAAAAAAGAAAGATAAAGGGTTTCCAGATAGTGGATGTTCAAGCCACATGACTGGTGATCCAGAAAAATTTATTGAACTGTCAAAATACAATAGTAGTAGTGTGTCGCTTGGTGGAATAAAAAGAGGCAAAGTAGTTGGCCAAGTGAATGTAAAAAATATTTTCTCGCCAAACTTACCAATAAATTTTTGAAATTTATAAGTAGTAGGTTTAGGGATGATGAGATTTTAGATTGTTTATCCAAATATCTCAATGTCTAGCCATTCTTTGAGTTGTTGAGTGCAAAAAAAAAAAACGAAACATGCCATCTTAAGCGACTGTGTATCTCTCGAAAATATGTAGGGAAGCAAACAATAGAAGAGAAGTTCAAGATTTTTTTCATATCAGCTTCGCTAAAGTGTAATTCATTAATGACGTGAAAATGCTATTTATGATTAGCTAATGGTGATTATGGACGGAATATTAATGACGGTAGAATTGGGACAAAAGTAAAAGTTGAAGGTTTTTATGAGACAAAAAAGTTTTGGATATAACTGGGACATATGTTAAAGTTGAGATTTTTTTGGTGCTAAGCCGGAAGAATTATGATAAAAGCAAAAGTTTGGGGTAAAATTGGGACAAAAGTAAAAAGAGGAGGTTTTTTATGAGACAAAAAAAATTTAGGTATAATTTTCACAAATGCTAAAATTGAAGTTTTTTTGGGTATTGAGCCTGTATAATACACACTAAAACTTTGCCTTGTCATTCCCTCTTAACTTGTTAAAAAAAAATCATCAATTACAGTTATTCTCAAATGTTTGTTTTAAAATTACCTCTGGAATCACAACAAAAAAGACTCTTGGTCATGAAATCGTAGATTCATAGTGAGCAACAAGTTCGTGTACGCGAATAATGTCTAAACATGAATCCGAGCGTGTCAGAATCTTGATTTAATATATTCTTTATGAGATTGAAAAAATTCTTTTGATAGGAATTAATGACAGAAAGTTTGGGACGGAAAATACTGAGTGCATTCGAGTGGAGAATGGTCGTAACCTTTTATTTGGCGTCCATCCGCACCCCTGTCAATCAAATGCCTGAAGAATCAATTCTCCACCAACTCCATAAATGGCTTGGATGGTTTGGGCCTAGTACTGGGCCCCAAAGCGTTTTTCTAGACCTCCGTGATTTCAAAGAATACTAAAAACTTTGCATGAAAATTGACCGGGCCCAGATGGGCCTAGGGTTCAGGTGGGTTTAAGGTGGGTGAGTTGTGCCCAAGATAAGGAAAGGCTTACCTAAGCCCATCCATTTTCCCAACAGGCCAACGTAGCCGAATCGGGCCTTAGCCGATGTAACGGCCGTCGATCAAATGTTCAGGTCTCAGTCGTCCCCTCTCTGCTTTGCAATTCCACCCACAACCCGCCACGGGCCACAGAGCAGCCGGCAAGATAGGAAAAGCACCAAAAGTGAAGGTGAGATCCAAGGAGATATCCAGTCCTTATGGTCTCAAGTGCATAATTCCATTAATATGGATGAAACTCAATACTTATTACACTCTACTCCAGCTATTGAAAGGCTCAGCTGAATGGGCTTGTGTATGGCTAATCCAATAACATAAGTCTGATTTACATTTTTTTGTGAATCTATAAGTAGTTGTTGAACCGTAAGAGAATCGACTTTTTCTTTTTTGTGTTGAAATTTAATACTGTCTTGAAGCCTAGTTATTGAGCTTATAAGGAAAGAACAAAACAGATCAGTTTGTTCCTAAAAATTAATGATTTAGCAAAAAATTCTTATCAAATATCACTTGTATTTCTCACGAAAATTAATAAAATTAATAAATATTTTCCTCGGAAATGAAAATATATTTAAACATCTATTTGTTGGTAATGAAAATATTTTTTCATTATTAATTTCTAAGTAACAATGACTAATTATTTTAACGATAATCATTCTTTGAAAAATATTTTTTCAAATCATCCATTTTTCATAAAATAAAGAGAGGATAAGAGAAACATTTTGTCACAAAAAATGATTTGATTCGGGCTTGTTTGTTTCATAGAAAATAATAAATTGAAAAATATTTTCTTGAACAAGATTGAATAATTAATTAATAAAAAGATACTTTTATTATGAAGATAATTTTTTTTTCATGCATTTTGATAAATTATATGCGTAATTATTTTTTGAAAATAATTTTCTAATTATTCGTTTTTTGAAAACCAACGGAGGAGTGATGGTCGGGCTGTCTCTTTTTCATGCCTTGCTTCATCATGAGAAATCTGCTTGAGCCAAAGAAAAGAACATGGAAATATCCGCAGTTTTCAGAATAATGCAACTTCAGAGCACCCAACCACGCCCATATCCTTAAGCCTCCTGCGATCCTGCATCGACCATAAATCCTACTCGACTGGCAAGCTTCCTCCATGCCCGCATCCTCCGTCTCGGCCCTCCTCAACGCCACCTTCCTCTGCAAAACCGCCTCGTCGAGTTGTACTCCGCGTGCAGCAAGACGAGGTGCGCTCACTTACGTTCGACAGCACGCCCCATACAAAGACATTTACACAATGGAACGCGATTCTGGGTGCTTATTGCAAGGCTGGGGAAATTGCAATTCGGCGCGCCAACTGTTCGACGCAATGCCCGAGAGGAACTCCTTCTCATGGAACAACGTGATTAGCTCCTTAGTCAGAAATGGTTCGAACAGGAGGCCGTGGACGTTATCGTTCGATGATATTGGAGGTTTGTGCCTACTCGTTTCACTTTGCCAGTGTGTTCAGCGCCTGTGGTGCTTGGTTGGATGTAGGTTGGCAGGAGGTGTCATGGGCTTGCTTTAAAGATCGGTCTTGAGAAGAATATTTATGTTGGTAATGCTTTATTGTGTATGTACGCTAAGTGTGGGCTCATTGAAGATGCCATTTGGGCTTTTAGAGATTTGCCCGATCCCAATGAGGTTTCTTTTACGGCAATGATACATGGCCTAGCGCAAGCTGATAGAGTTCCAGAGGCCATTGAGATGTTTAGATTAATGTGCAGACAGGGAATACGTATTGATTCCATCTCCCTATCAAGTGTTTTGGGTGTTTGTTGTAGTGGGGAATTTGATGAATCTTTCCTAGATAGTTGTGGTGGTTGGCCATCGTGCATACTTCAGGGCCAGCAAGTGCATTCTCTCATGCTTAAACTTGGATATGGGACTGATATTCACTTGAGCAATGCAATAATCCATATATATGCAAAGAATGGGGACATGGATAGCGCTGAGATGGTGTTTGGTAACATGTCAGAGATTAATGTAGTTACTTGGAATCTGATGATTGCTGGGTATGGTAACAAATGCAAAAGTGACATGGCCATAAAATATATGCAGAGAATGCAGTGTTGCGGTTTTGAACCAAATGAAATCACCTTTATAAATGTGCTTGCGGCATGTGTAAAATCTGGGAATGTTGAAATGGGGAGGGAAATTTTTGATAAGATGTTGTCTCCAACAGTTAGTTCCTGGAATGCCATGCTGTCCGGGTATTTTCAGAGTGGGGACAACATTGAGGTAATAAAGCTCTTCCGAAAGATGCAATTTCTAGGTGTGAAACCTGATCGAACATCTTTAGCTATTATTCTTAGCTCATGTGCAGGGCTTGAGGTTTTGGAGTTTGGGAGACAGGTGCATGCTGCCTCACTGAAGGCAGCCAGTAATGCAGATGTATATGTTGCCAGTGGAATCATAACCATGTACTCAAATTGTGGAAAGATAGAGCTAGCAAAGTTCATATTGCATACAATAACCAAACTAGATATTGTTTGCTGGAATTCAATGATGGCAGGCCTTGTGCTTAATTCCTTGGACTTAGAAGCTGCTGTATGCTTTAAGCAGATGCGGCAAATGGAGATGCTTCCTACTGAATCTTCTTATGCTACCATGTTGAGTTGTTGTGGCAAATTTTCTTCTGCATTTTATGGGAGGCAGGTGCATGCTCAAATAGCTAAAGATGGATACACAAATGATGTATGTGTAGGAAGTGCTCTTGTTAATATGTATTGTAAATATAGTGACGTAGAAGGTGCTCGGAGGTTCTTTGATATGATGCCCTTTAAAAACACTGTTACGTGGAATGAGATGGTACATGGGTATGCACAGAATGGCTTTGAACATGAAGCTGTTTGCCTCTATGAAAATATGATTGGTTTGGGTGTAAAACCGGACAGTGTTACCTTCGTTGCTGTTTTAACTGCCTGTAGTCATGGTGGGCTTGTTGATGCTGGAATCAGTATATTCAAGTCGATGCAGCAAGAACATGGTGTGGAACCTCTTTTGGATCATTATGTATGCATAGTAGACTGTTTGGGACGAGCAGGGTGCTTCAGTGAAGTGGAAATGCTCATAGATAAGACGCCATATAGAGATGATCCACTTTTGTGGGAGGTTCTACTTAGTTCTTGTAGGGTCCATGCTAATGTGAGTTTAGCCAAAAAAGCAGCTGGAGAACTTCTCCATCTGGACCCACAAAATTCAGCCACTTATTTGCTTCTTGCCAACATCTACTGTTCATTGGGAAGGTGGGATGAAGTGAGGGCAGTGAGAAACCAAATGAATGATAACCAGATTGCTAAAGATCCAGGCTACAGTTGGATTGATATTAAGCATGAGACACAAAACTTCCTCTAGTATAATTGTAAGATGGTGGAAGACAAAATTGAAACTTGGTAACCTGTCAAAAACAGAATTAGGTGAAGCAGTTGTTGGGCAACTATTGTTTTGCAAAGATTTGGCTCACGAGAGGCCAAGAAGCATGAGATGATTAGATCAGATAGAGTCTTGCAGACATCCAGTGGAGAATTGCACTGCTCTCTGTTTAAGCAACTGAGTCTCAAACAGGTTTAGATCAGATGCAGTCTTGCAGCCATGCTGGGGTGAATTGTACTGATCTATATCCTAAGTAACTGGGTGCCCTTCCGAAAACGGCGAAAAGAGAATCATCACCTTATCCAGAATGACCTCATGGAAAACCAAAAGGCACATCAAGGTATGCAGATATTCTCTGTTGACATTGGCTGACAACTTGTCTTCCTTTCTCTCATTTTGACAGCTTAGTTACTATAGAAGCAAGTCATAGTTTGTCTTATAATTTCATGCTTTCGTCAGTTTTCTTTGTGATAGCTGACAACTCAAGCATATTACCTCAAAAACAATTTCAGCTTGGTGTGAAGGAAAGCTTGATGAATAAAGCTGTAGCAGCGCTCAGATCTGGCCATCTCAGTCTGAAACTCGGAAGAGACATGGTTTTTCAAATACTGACAGAGTTTTTTAAATTCTTATATTGGAGTGATGCAGTCTTGTGGCACAGCTGCGCAAGAAATGTTACTCACTTTGGTGCCCATGGATGAATGAAGTGGAAAACATAACTCTGGTGGGGTGTTTCCAACTCAAGACCTTAAAATCAAGTCCTTGAGTTGGGGGCTTATGTCATAAAGGCTTCCTACGGGTACCACTCGTCAATTCTCTTTGTTCTAACTCCCTATAGATCTTGTAGTAGTAAGTACTCTCTCTGGAATGTGCCCTCTCCATGGTTATCACTGTAACAGTTGTATTATTACCATAGAAATCTTTCTCTGATTGGATGTGGTTTCTTTTGCTTAAATTCTGGCTCAGCGGAGCTGCTTCCCTGCAAACTTGATGCCATAGAGTATTTATCATCTGAAGCAATCTGTTTTGAAGATCTTAAGCTTCAAAATTTGTGGGAATATAAGAAAAAATGGGGGCTTTTTGTGGGTGTCTCTGCAGGAATTAGATAATATCCTCCAACTTTCATCTTGGAGAAATGGTTTATTTATTGCACTCACATTGATATGCTTTTTCTCCTATCTTGAGAACTTATGTCCTGAACAAGTCAAGTATGGCTCTTTCTGAATTGCCAGCCGTGTTTGCTCCGGCACCAAGGTGTACACAGGTCTAATCAACTCAGAAGATCTAGCTTAATTGGTCATCTATTGATTAGACTACCTGATATTCAAGTGCTGTAACTGGGAAATAATGAAGAAACTTATAAGGGGCATGTTAGAGTCTCATGAGAAAATCTATAGTATAGTACTTGGCCAGTAATGCTTCCCTTCGTCAGCTTGCCTCCTCCTAGCTCAGAATGCTTATCCCCTATCAACTTCAGTTATAAAATTTGGTGCCTCCCGGCGGTTCTTCTATATACCTTTTTCCTCAGACTTTAGAGCTATTGATAGACCGTTTTCCACATAAACCATGATGTAAAGCCTTTCAGTAGTGCCCTTAGGATCAAAGCCTCTTGAAGCGCCAGTAGTAGTTGCTATGGGTAGGAAGGAAAAGATGCTGTCTGGTATTAAAGGTTTGAAGTTGAGTGCCAGCATCCCAGCATATCCAGAAATTGACTGTAATCTTGATGAGTATATCATAGTGCGATTGCCATTGTACAAGATACTAACAACTAGGCCTAGTGAGGTAAAGATGAGTTCTGTTTAGATGGGAAATGTGACGAGAAACATTAATTTGAGACGTTTGAACATATAAAAGAACGACTCTGCATGCTTCCATGGGTGAAGCCACTAGCCAGTCCTATAGCTCTTTATACACACACACACACAGAGTACGCACACACACTTACTCCTCTAAGTCTCCTTCTCCAACTGTCCAATCAAGTCTTCCATGAAGTATTAGAAGTTCATCAAGTTCTTCAATAAACTTGTAGAAAGCTTGCACTTACCTTTTGTAGCTTTCTGAAAATTTTAGTAGGTACTTATACCAGACTTGACTCGTTTTTGGCTTTTCTACGAACTTTGCAGGACAAACAGGCCGTGGCACACTTGAAGAACTAGGAAGAGTTGCAGTGCTGGATGCTTGAGGATGATCTTGATCCATAAGCTAGCGAAGATGAATAAAATATTTTAGCGAAAGGAAACTCATGTTTAAGAATGATGGAGACAACAATGTCCAGTCGTATTCTGCAAAAAATTTAGGATCTTATTTGGTGGCAAAAATTGGTAGACACGGTCACGCCACACAAAAATTGCTCATCTTCAACTCTATTTCTAATTTCTACCATAATATGTAAATCTCATCTCTGGTAGATTCTTCCATTCCATTTGAAACTATGACTCATGGAAGGGAGGCCTTTTGCTTCGTCAACATAACGTTTCCCTTGAGAATTCACCATTATAAGATATTACTCTCTCCAAAATGATGAGCCTATGTCAGGTCACCGCAAAGCTCCTTCTCATTCCCAATATCCCTTGATGACGGCTTTGCTGTCCACTGATTTCGATTTCAAAAATAAATTAAGATGAAGGGAGACCACATGAATATAAAGAACATATAGCGTCCATTTTCAAGCGATGTGGGACAATTTCAACACTCATTCTCGCGTGCAAGCTGGATTACGAGCGATACGTGGAATTTGATTAATGAGGGTGGGCGTTACATACGCGGACAACATTGGCTCTGATATTTTGTTAGATAATTCTAAGATCTTCAAGGGAGAGGGAGAGAGAATCAATAAAGGCTACATTTTTGGCTTATCATTACAGTTTGTACTCAAACGATGTACATATGAAAGGATATAATACCTATAATATCTCTAAGAATATTCTCTAATAGGGAAATCTCCAATAGCCATAATTTTACTTCAACAAATGGCATTTAATGGACCGTCGATACATTTACAGCTTAAAGGGAGAAGGAAGCAGGAATTTCGCCATGCCTCGTCCAGCATTGCGCCTCCTTTTCCAATGAGATTCACTGTCCTGGCAATGGGTTTTCTGGTTGCATTGTTCTCCCTTTATTTAGCTTTCCTTGCTTTTCCATTTCCTCCCCTCTCTCAATAAACAACTAATGATTTCCCAGGGATAACGGACCGTTGTTCTTTTCAGAGTAGTTTGCTTTCCGTAGAAAGTGTCTTTTATGAATCAGGTACGCTAAAGAATGTTCCATAGGAATTTCTATAGGGATAAAGCTCATGGGCTGGAGAAAGAACTTAACTGATCCTTTTTGCTCTTGCGTGGGACTTGATTAATCTAAGTTGACCGAGTTGGTGAACGTTGACACAACTTATTTGATACGACCCCCTATGGTTCACCACCAAAATTTGAGCTATGATTCTGAAGTCACTGCTCCCATTACCTGTTTAGTTCTTCGTCATTCTAAGACGCTAGATGTGTCGAGCCTTGTAACATTGTCGGAGAAAGTCCTAACCTGTTTGAGATGGCCATTTATCCTCTCCGTTTCTTAAGCCACTGTTTTCCATTTGCATCCTAATCTGCTATCATGTACAATGTCCACAAGGTTATCTCAAAATCAAACTCTTTTTCACCTCCTCTTTTGCTTTTCATCTACATGGTAACTATACACAGAAGAAAAGGTCTCTTTTATTAGGTCAAAATTAAGGTTTTAGCTCTCTTTAGTTAATCATGTGGCTTAGCCTATTAATTTCATTGATCTTTCCCGTCATATCTGAAGATGTTGAACAACAGTAGTGAATTTGCTTCAAGTTGGTGAAGAATCTTGGTCCTGAATGCATGAGAGCAATAATGTCTCCTCCAGAGTCACTGTAGCTGAGATTTCAGTTAATGAAAATGCTTTTCTCGATTGCCATCATTTGTCCCTTGGATAAGCTCATCTTTGCCTCTGAACACCATCTCATTTACATTCTCTATGCAGAACTTCTTCCCCCATCCCTTCCCCTTTTGGTTACAAGCCTTTCCTCAAGCAAAGCTTAGTTTGCCTGAGGAAAACGATGAAGCATCTTATACAGTGGATGCACTACATGGCAGTGATGATGTGATGTAACCGACCAATCAACATTCCACGCGTGTTATTATGATTGTTATCCTACTTGGCGCCATCTGTGTGCGCATCTCGCTTTTGATGGTTGGTTACACCACGTGTCATTGTCACCGGGTGTGTCTGTCTGCTACATAAAATACCTTCCAAACCCCTATAAGATATCGGCACCTTCATTCAGGTTTCTTTAGGCGCGAGTCCATGTACTTGTTGGATGCCACACTGTTGATTTCGTTATATTCTCCTTTAAAAATCTTTTTGCCTCTTCGTAGCACATTCTTAGATTAGATTTTCACTAAATTCTCAAGAAGCCAGTTTGTAAAAAAGCAATAATTAACGTTAGTCTCCAGTTTAACTCGTGTATTTCCATGATAATCTGAAATATCATTTGGGGCAAATGAGGTTGCAAACCATAGGTAGATACTAGAGACCAGTGTCAACAAAGATCTCTAATGGCTGCATTCTTTAATTGTTGGACATGGTATAACAGTGCTAAATGACAATGGCGTCAGCTTGAACCCTCCTGACGTTTTCTCTACTGGACAATTATCAGTTACAAAGTGCCTGTTTTTCTTGGCCTTGTTCCTTGTGTCGGCTGAGGCCACCATCACGGGCAGCATGGTCAATGCCAAGGCGGCTCCGTGTGCAATGTTCGCCATGGGAAAGGCTCCAGACACTGCCTCCCCACTTGCTGCAGTGGCCTGCAACAGCTCACCTGGAACGTCCGATCGGTCAATGACAAGCAAGACATTTTCCGTTGCTTGAAGGCTAGTGCCAAGTCCGTCCGGGGGTTGCAGGACAAGTTCCTTTGCCAGATTCCTACAGCTTGCCATATCAATGTCGTGTTCCCTGTTTCCACCAATGTCAGCTGTGAAAAGTAAGTGATCCTGCCTTTTCTCATTGATATGACAATGAAATTTTGCAAGAATGTTTTTCCAAGGATTCGATCATTTTACTCAGTACTCGGACTCCTCTGTATGAAGAAACTAACTTGATCCTCAGTGAAATTTGGCTATGGACTTCCGAAATTCTTGATGCAGATCTAGTCTAACCTTGTTACAGCTGAATGTATGCAGAACATGACTGATGTTTTGGCCGACACTTCGGTTTTGCAGGATTCACTGAGCTGTATGGAGATGATGCAGTGATCAGAGTTACATGGTAGAGACCTGAGAGAATAAAATCGATCGGCCTGTGATGGGTCAGACACAGTAGTCCGGCCTTGATTGTTGTAATCAGAGAGGTCGATTGGCTTTACACAAATCAATTGAATTTGCCTTTCTGTCGTTCAATTATGAAACATCACAGCATAAACCCGAGCAGATAAATAAGCAAATTATTACATCGAACGCCATCCCTCTTGGAATTCTAACAAATCCACCAGCCATACATAGTTCCCCTTTCACTCGGATGAATTTAATGTTCCCGATTCCGAGGCTCGGCTAGTCAACTTAGCAACTACTAGCCGCATATAAAAAACAGCATCTTGGATTAATGTGATCTAAAATGCCGCATTTCTATATAATTACTCAATGCAAGTTTAACTGGCTGCCTGAAACATTCTATGCCAATGATCTTGCAGTAATATGAAACTTCATCTTGCTGGTGAATTACTCAATGAAGCAAATGACACGGAACAAAAGGAACATGGAACGCTTAACTATGTGCAGAAAGGAGGAAGGAAAGGTTTATTTGTCTGTACTTGTCTGTACTTCTAACAATCTTAAGCATATCTGACATGCCCTCTCATTGCTGCTCATTTGACATTACTTGCCTGTAATGTTGTATCGACTCCCAATTCGGTGTTTTGGGCATTGCGCCCCGCTCCTCCCACACGGTTTTGAATCCATCAAATCTGAAAAGATCTACTTTTATCACAAGACGAAATTAGAATTTACTCCAAGAAAACAAGACGACCGCTCTAGATGAACTTGGAATTTTTTTCGGGTTGCTCATTTGCCGGGATTAAGCACGAATGCATCTAGCCACTCCTGGAGAATACCTTATTCCTGAGCCGAAAAGTTCCTTACTGCATGCATCTGCCCTCATAGTCAACATATTAAGTCGTACAGTTGACTCGATCAGACAAATGATGACTGTGATGATGAAGAAACCAACCCCCCCTTTCTTTTTCTTTTTTTTTTTGGGGGGGGTCAAGGATTGCATGCAAAGATTGCGTGGATTATGGAAGAATTCTAACAGCTCGTTGTATTGTGTTGTCGCACGCTTTGAGTAATATATCTCTGATTATTTGAGATTTGTGTGTGAATTTCTATCTTCACATGCTTATTAACAAATAGTAGTTTTACCTTAGGCTAATAATCCATTACAAATTGAGGCGGCGATGTCGTGGTTATATAGGGGACGCTGGTCGAATTGCAGAGCAGACAGGAGGAGGAGGAGGATAACGGTTAAGACCTGATCATTTCATCGCCAGCCCATTACATCGGATGAGGCCCAGGCACGCTAGGTTGGGATGAAGGGCAAAGTGGATGGGCACGAGTAAGCCATTCCATTCTTGGGCACGACTTGCCCACCTTGACTTGCTACGGCCCAAGGTGAGAATTTAGGTTCTTCTTAGGTGTTTATTTGACGGGGTTGCTCAAATTTCACATTGCATTATTTGGAGGATAGGATATGGGTCTACAGGAGGGTATAGGACCATTCTTCCAAGGCTAGCAACCTTTGTTGGTCATGCATCTCGTCATTGGAAGTCATTTCAGCTTCTCGACACATCGCTTGTGTGAAGACTGGTGAAGATGAAATGCGAGGAGAACTAAAGGAAGCCTTGAAGGGGTCCCATCATTTCCTCCAAAGCCTAGAGGGCTCTCTAGATAGAGGCATCCTGTGTGCCTCGTATGGAAATCTTCATATATTGGCCTACTCCAATGCGAATCGGGGGGGAGGGGATGCCTACTTGCAATAACTGTTGGGAAACAATGTTGGCGTGTCACAATCTTGTTTGTCGTATATGTCGATGCAAAGTATCTTAATCCTGATTGTACATGCCGAATAATTAATGTACAGAGTCGAGCTTGTCGTGTCTTATCGTGCCATATCGAGATTTTCCCTCTGTAATTCGTGTTTTATCGCCTGTGGTGCAAAGGAATCGGGTGCAATATTTTCAATCCTAATCGCAGTGCTAGTTCTCTATCTTATGCATCCACTCTAATGGATCTTCGACTACTCCTTGCACCATGTCAATATTCGCTTTTTGTTTCTTCTGATTTAGGGACCCTAGACAATGGATATACAATAATTGTAATTAGGAATGAACATATACCAAGATCTATGAAATTAATGTCGAGGAATCCATCTGAGGAAATGGAGGGAAACGTGCGGGTGTGGCGAGAATGCCTATCTTGACTTTTGTTACTTCCGTGGCGCTGTTGAACTCATCCATTCTACGTATGAACAATGCCCAACTATCGCGGATATGACATTTTCCTCAGGACTTTTCTACGAGATTTTTGCCTTAGGAGGGTCTTCCATTCTTATGGTAACTTCAAAACCGCTTCGTTCACGCTAATAATTCAGTCGACAAAGGTAAAAGTGTTTTGTGACAGATTCAGAATCCATCCTTTTAACGTTTTGACCGTAGGTCAATTGAGTTCTTACTCTTTTTTATTTTAGCCAGTTGAATCCTTTTTCAAAAGAAAAATGGTAATATACTATGAGGTTCTCAACTCGCCGCCGACGAATTATCGAGGTCAGAAAAATCATCGACTGAAAGAAGATGACACGACGAGAGTTGTTGTTTCTACGTTGAATTCTAAGGACGATTGATTTTCAAAATAACAAACATAGCGAACAGTCAATCTTGTCCTGACTCACTTAATAAGCAAACTCCTTAAACATATCACTATACTACACATATCTCTGCGGATATTTGTCTTATCTATAGTGCATAGGACAAACGAAGATACTAGATCAAAAGCAGGCCATGGATAACGTAAGTTCCTCTCTCAACTTGGAATCTACTCAAAGCACCATGGGATCACCAAAACGATCCCCCAAATAAAGGCCAAAAAGCTTTTTTTTTTTTCTGGCATTTATAAAGTAATTGTAAGTTCTCATTTTGAAGCAAATTGGAGGACCGCCATGCTTTTTGCACGGAGTCCAATGCCTAATTGTTATTCTAACCCCCAAAATCTCAAATCACATGTCAATCTATCCTCATGGTAATGGCGGTTCCCAACGTGTCTTTCATCTTCTCATTGTGAACCAATTTCGTATTTCCCAATTTCCATAATCCTTAATTAGGATTGGAGTCCCCAGGCAGGAGCTTCCGTAGTTGATGCAACATTACAATGCAGATCATGGAGACCACATTTTGTGGTCCTATTTCTAGGACAAGTAGGGGCAATTTGAGGGTTGGTGGGATAAATTAAATTCATAAAAAAAACCCCCTTTAATTATATAAAAAAAAAATCGTAAAGTGGGTACCATCCAAAGGATCAGCATAAGTTGTGGTAGAGTTTATGTGCTGCTTCATCCCATGACCAATCAAGCCAGCTCGTGCAAATCATTTGATTCTTCTGCGCTCCCCATCAATGCCTCTTCATCAAGTCTAGCTGTTCTTTCCATGTTGGAGGGATAAATTATAGGGGTATAATGTACCTCTCATCTTTTATTTTACTATGTTAATTAAAAATATATATATTTTATGCGACGGCAAATAGCGCGAATTTGGAGCTCAAAGAATTCTACCCTTCCATTTGTTAGGTAGATTAAGAGGAGATATGACGATTTACCCGGTGATGAATATCAGCGGTTCGATTATGCTTATTATGTGCTTTTAGCGGTAAATACACCTTTATAAGTAACAAAATATGCTTTAAAAACTGACTTTCCATAGTATATCCAAAAACTGAAGTTGTTCTATCTCAGATATCATAAAATAGGACCTCTTTTCTTTTCTTTTCATTTTCCAAAGCGTCTCAATAATCTCTCTTTATCTCTACTAAAGGCGATCGGCCAGGGCGACCCAATGCCCATGGCCATCATTTGGCTGGGCTTAGACAGTGCATTTAGCCCAATTAGAGGAACTAAGCAAGGGGCAATTAATTTTTCGAATGGGAGGGTATCGTTTTTGGCTTCATTTCAAATTACATATGAATTGATGTACGTATGCTTGTGTATCTTGAAAAAACGAAAATATTTGAACAATTTCTCATTAGCAAGCCGTTATGATGAAACGGTCACATGACAATAATTTGTTTGAACCAACTCCTAGCGGTGAGATTTTGCGAAATTATATAATTGGGAAGGAAAATAGGGATTTGAAAATTTTAAACTCATGATCTTTTGCTCTGTTGCCATGTGAGATTTTGAAGGATCATTACGAACTGTTCTAGATTTTTAAGCTGTAAAATGAAGATGCAATTTAATAATTAAATATTTTAACACTAACTATAGGAGACTATAATCTTTTGCTATGAACCAATCTCATAACTCTAGGGGGCGGCTCCAATATAAGGTCGCGAAGGATAATACATGTCACGTTATGCATTTGGGGTACACTTTGAACATGCGTCTACTTTCACATAACAAAGTTTGTCTCTCTTCACATTACGTTTTTCTCGGGAAAATCATAAAAAAAAAAGGTCCTAAATTCACTGAACTTGTGCCAAAACCTTTTAATTTTGCCAATTTAGTCCTAAACATTTTGAAAATTCGCCAACTGAGTCTTTCTGGCCGATTATGACTATAAATCGTCGATATGGATATTGATTGTCTTACATGTCACGGCTAAGGCTAGCTTGAATATTTTCAGCAATGGGCTGCTCTTCGAATTGCGTTTTACTCTGTGGGTATTGTGCATATACGTTCCGTGCATACCTTTGTGAGTCGCGGGTCATGTCTATCCGCTCCTGCCGAGCCAATTTTCGATGATGTGTAACCAAAGAAAAGATAATGTGATATTTTATGCATTACATTAGGCTTATTCAACTAAACGCGACGCAAGGATTAGAATGAGGAAGCAGATAATCACCGGGAGCCATGGACCTTCACTTTGACACGCAGCTTAATGTAAAGCAGATAGATGAACACAATTAAATTATACAAAACCATGATGTCAAGGACAAAATCGCAAGTAGATCTGGGCCGTCCATGTAAGATCGAATCCGATGGCCGCGACGGGTGTGACCGGTGGGACGGCTCTCGTCGAGAGCGGTAAGGTGCCAGGCCAAATGTCCCGCGTGCAAATCAGCACCCTTGTGTCATCGAGACAGACTGGGGGGTCATCATATCATCAATGTAAATTAATTATTATCGCAATCCTTATTTGTTTAAACAAATTTTGTTTGGATTCAATACCAATTAATTTTTTTTTAAATTTCAGGGCATTCGTCAGCAGGCATGTTCGCGAGACCCTCTTAAGTCATGGTTTTGAATCGTTTTTCTAATTTTTTTAATTCTCTGTGGGGATTATTAAAATGGTGATGATTTAATGAATTAGTCATTGATTTTGAAGTATTCTAAAGGATGAGTCTGCTTCACATGGGACGGATTCTTCTCAAGAGAGGACAAACTTATGCCTGTATAGTATTTTGCTGGGAGAGAATCCCAGTTCATTTTGTTCTCTTGTGATGAGTGTGTGTCTGTGTGTTGGCTCCATCTTCTTCTCCTTCTTCTTCTTCTTCTTTATTATTTCTTTTCTGCTCTTCATTTTGATTATTTAATTTTTTTTTTCGGGGGGGCATTTTGATAAGGTGTGCTGGCTTGTCATGCAGGAACGTGGGGCAAGTGTTGTCTGAAGGGAGGCCCAGTTAACCGGTTCAGGACTAAAATTTTGGGTGTTTGTTTTTTAATATTTGGATGGGTCATCCAGAATCTCAGTGATATGAATTTTAGAAAAGAGAACCCATTAAAGAACTGGGTGCATAGGAATCGGTCATTAAAGAAGGCGTACAAGGAAAGATAGACAAACAATCAAGACCATGTAGTGACCAAATTTGATGTGTTATTTAAATTGAGCTCCCTTTGTAACCAAAAAGAGAGAGATTGAAATTCCTTTCCTAAGTGTACATAGGGGAGGAGCTACCGTATAAAAGAACTCTTCGATCCTCCGATTGCTCCTCAATTCTGTGGCGTAAATTTGAGTTGTGAATCAAGCGTAGGGATCACTTTGGTTCACTTAATTAGCATCCGGTGGTGCAACGGTAATAGACTCATTCACTATGACCGATGGTTATGACTCAACCTAATATATCGATGTAGGTGTTGATTTTTTATCATAACATCCATCATTCACAACCTTTTCCATAGAACGAATTTTGGGGGCTTGACTTGACTCAGGTTCTTGGCATTAGCTTTTTTGTATGGCTGATCATGAGATGTATCAGGTTTAGCTTGATCATTCTGGCCTTTCTCCTAACAAATTTCATTAATCATGTATCAAGTAGTCGGCACAAAAATGTCGAGCTACATACATTAGACTTTCACCATATTATAAGTTCACATGTGGGGGTGAGTGGTAAAAAATTTCACATTGTTTATCATCTCACAACTTAAGTTTTTAGGTTCCTTCTTTATACATTGATATATAAAACGAAAGTACTTTTAGCAACAGATATTCAAATTACCTTCTAAAAAATTTTCTTAATCTCGTCAGCTTGCAGATGAAGTGGAATGTTATACGAGATGAGAGAAGGGGATAATGTTGCGGGAGAAGGATTCTCATCACCATCCAATGCTTATCATCACTCGTTATTACCTCTGGGGTGGAGGTAACACACTCTGAAGGAAAAAGTACTAAAAAAATCTTAAACCTACTACTTTGGTACTAATTCAATCATAAACCTTTCAATTTGATCAATTTAGTCAATTCAATCAATTTAGACTAAAAACCATTAATGTGGACATCGGTTGTCTTACATGGCATCATTGACGCTTGTTGACACTTGATTTTTAATCACATTTTCTCTTTAAAAAATTCATAAAAAATTCATAAAAATTCACAAAATTACAAAATCAATTTTAGAAGCTTTGGCCAAGTCTAATAAACCAATTTTGAACAAAAAGTTATTTTTCATTTTTTTGTATTTTTTAATATTTTTCAAAAAATACAAAAAATACTTGAAAATTCAGGAATAATAACATTTGAGGCTACAAAAATAGTCAATATTTTTCTTTTAAATCCCTTTTCATGTTGGCCATCGCAAATTCAAAAAATACAATTCGGGGTTATGTGTTTCTTTACGAGCATAATCTCGAATCGGGCCTAAAAAAATCCAATTTGAGTCATTTTATTTTCATTTTTTACTTTTAGGAGTTGTAACATTGTCCTTTAATAGTCTAAATTTTCATCTTGGCCCAATTATATCCAAAATGGCTCAATTTAGCAAAAGGGTCTTAGTTGAATTTTGCATTTTTTAGTAGCAAAAAATGAGCTTAAATTTGACAAGCAATTGAACTAGACATGAGGTGAATCTCGACCAAGCATAGGGGAGGTGTGTTGAAAATTGTGTGGAGATTTGGACTTAAAGAAATATTTCTCTAGGGACTTAATTGTAAATACTTAAAATCTTAGGGACTAGAGTACAAATACCTAATACTTGAGGAATTATTTTGTAAATAACTAAAAAAAGAGTTAGTAGAGAAATTAGAATAGAGAAGTAAAGATGGAAAAGAGGAGATGGAGAAGGGAAGATGAAGAAGATGAGATAAAGAAGAATAGATAGAGAAAATAAGATAGGAATAAAGAAGGGATGATATAGATGAAGAAGAGTTAGTGGGGAAATTAGAATGGGAGATAGATAAGTGGGCTATAAAAGGAGGAAGAAGGGAGCTTGGAGGGGAGAATTTTTTGGAAAGAAAATTTTGAATGTTTGAGAGGATTTTTGGAGATTGAAGAAAAATTAGAGAGAAATAAAAAATCAAAAAGAGAGAGAATTCTTTTCCAAAAGAGAATCTTGAAGATGGTGGGAGTTTAAAGTTAGGTATTACCATCACCAATTTCTCTACCGATCAACACAAGTCACGAGTTCATCCTTGTTGTTGGAGCCGCAATCTTAATCCACAAGGTAATACTAAGTCAGAATTCAGCAATTAAATCCGTTAAATCAGGTAACGATCCTAATCATTAAAATTTTCAAGAATGTCATTGTCTAAATGGATTGATTTAAATTTCAATTATGCCGTGTCATATTCATATGTCTCCCTATCCACATATCGTATTTGTATTGTAATTTTCTACATTTTTCTCTTAAAAGATATGAATCTCATATTGCGGTAGGCTCTGCCCCCTACTTGGTGGTGTAAAAATCTTATATGTTCCATTTCTTATATTTTGATTTCTATATTATCAAACCCTAGAATTGATGGACCGAGCCACCTACTAGAGGTTCTTTATTTACTACTTTCTGTATTTTATTTTCTACAGTTTAATTTCCGTATTATCAAACTCCAGAATTGCTAGACTGAGCCACCTTCTAGAGGTTCTTTATTTACTGCTTTTCTGTACTCTGTTTTCTGCAATTTGATTTTTGTATTATCAAACCCCAGAATTGGTGGGCGAGCCACCTGCTTGAGGTTCTTTATTTACTATTTTCTGTATTTTATTTTCTGCAGTTTAATTTTCGTATAATCAAACCCCAGAATTGGTGAGTCGAGCCACCTAATGGAGGTTCT
>JAGVVM010019268.1:0-12215 GCA_019149425.1 Psidium friedrichsthalianum
CCTCGGGGTCATGTGTTCGTTCACGAGCATAATCTCAAATTCGGGCCTAAAAAATCCAATTTGAGTCATTTTATTTTCATTTTTCACTTTAGAGTTGTGACATTGTCCTCTAATAGTCTAAATTTTCTTCTTGGCCCAATTGTACTAGAATGACTCAATTTTGCAAAAGAGCCTGAGTTGAATTTGTTATTTTTTCAGCGGCAAGAAATGAGCTTAAATTTGACAAGCAATTAAACTAGACATGAGGTGAATTTTGACCAAGCATAGGGGAGGTGTGTTGAAAATTATGTGGAGATTTGGACTTGAAGAAATATTTCTCTAGGGATTAAATTGCAAATACTTAAAATCTCAAGGACAAGTGCGCAAATACCTAACACTTGAGGGATTATTTTGTAAATAACTAAAATAAGAGTTAGTGGAAAAATTAGAATAGAGAAGGAAAGATGGAGAGGAGGAGATGGAGAAGGGAAGATGGAGAAGCGGAGATAGAGAAGAATAAATGGAGAAAATAAGATGGGAATAAAGAAGAGAAGATGGAGATAAAGAAGAGTTAGTGGAGAAATTAGAATGGGAGGTAGATGAGTGGGCTATAAAAAGTGGAAGAAGGAAGCTTAGAGAGAAGATTTTTTGGAGAGAAAATTTGGAATGTTTGAGAGGGTTTTAGGAGATTGAAAAAAAATTAGAGAGAAAGAAAAAACAAAAAGAGAGAGAGAATTCTTTTTCAAAAGAGAATCTTGAAAATGGTGGAAGTTTAAAGCTACGTGTTACCATCATTAATTCTCTACCGATCAACACAAGTCATGAGTTCATCCCCGTCGTTCGAGTCGCAATCTTGATCCACAAGATGATACGAGGTCCGAATTCGGCAATCAAATTCATCAAATGAGGTAACGATCCTAACCATTAAATCTTCGAGAATGTCGTTGCTTAAATGGATTGATTTAAATTTCGATTATGTCGTATCATATTCATATGTCTTCATATCCACATGTCGTATTCGTATTACAATTTTCTGCATTTTTCGCTTAAAGATTCGAATCCACAATTCAGTAAACTCTGCCCTCTACTTAGTGATGTAAAGATCTCCTGTATTCCATCTCTTATATTTTCATTCTTATTATCAAACCCTAGAATTGGTGAGTGGAGCCACCTACTGGTGGTTCTTCATTTAATGCTTTCTGTATTTTATTTCTGCAGTTTAATTTTCTTATTATCAAACTCCAGAATTGGTGAGCGGAGCCACCTGTTGAAGTTCTCTATTTACTACTTTCTGTATTCTATTTGCTACAGTTTAATTTTTGTATTATCAAACTCCAAAATTGGTGGGCCGAGCCACTTGCTGGGGTTTTTTATTTACTGCTTTCTGTATTCTATTTTCTGCAGTTTAATTTTGCATTATCAAACCTTAGGATTGGTGGGCTGAGCCACCTGCGGAAGGTTCTTTATTTATTGCTTTCTATACTCTATTTTATGCATTTTAGTTTCTACACGATCGAATCCTAGAATTGGTAGCCAAACCACCTGCTGGAGGTTCTTTATTTACTGCTTTATGTACTCTATTTGCTACAGTTTATTTTCCATATTATCAAACTCCAAAATGATAGGCCGAGCCACCTGCTGGAGGTTCTTATTTACTGCTTTCTGTATTCTATTTTCTGCAGTTTAATTTCTGTATTATCAAACCCCAAGAATGGTGGGTTGAGCCACATACTGGAAGTTCTTTATTTAGTGCTTTCTGTACTCTATTTTATGCATTTAGTTTCTACACCATCGAATCCCAGAATTGGTACGGCGAGCCACCTGCCGGAGGTTCTTTATTTACTGCTTTTGTACTCTATTTTATGCGTTTTGGTTTCTACATTATCAAACCCCAGAATCGGTAGGCCGAGCCACCTACTAGAGGTCGTAACACTATACAGAAGTCATTAGCTCACTCACTCTTTCCGCTTCAGGGAATTTTTAATTCTTACCATTATATACTGCTTTTTATATCATATCTTTTAATATTGGTTTATATTTAAAATATTTGCATCGTTAATCTTATTTAATTCGAAAATACCAAAAAGAGTCATTTATATGCATTTTATATAGTATAGCTCATGCATACTTTGCCATGCCACATATGTATTCATATTACGATTTTCTGTATTTTTTTATCCGAACCTCAAATCGCAGTAGGCTCTGCCTCCTACTTAGTGGTGTAAAGGTTCATGTATTCTGTTGACTGGTTTATAATACGCATATCGTATTCGTACGTCTTCGAATTCGCAGGTCATATTCGTACGTCTTCGTATCCGCATAATCATATTCGTATGTCACATACGTACGACGTATTCGTATTGTCATTAATTCATGCATATTTATCAAAAAAATTCAAAAAACAAAATCTCAAAAATTACGAAATGGGCCATTTCGACTGACCAATCCTATTTTGATGATTTTCCTTCCCGATCTTTTCAAATGAAGATTTTTCCCCTTATAGGCAAATTGTCTTAAAAATTTTAGAAAATTCAAAAAAACCCCAAAAACTAGGAACGGGCCATTTCGACTGGCCAATTCTATTTTGATGATTTATTCGCGTATCGTGTCCGCATGTCTGCATTCGTATGTCGCATTCGCATGTTTGCATTTGCATGCTATATTTGTATATCCACGTTGGTATGCCGTATTTGCGTGTACACATTTGCATGTAACGTATGTTCACATTTGCATGTCATATTTGTATATCCATACTTGCATGTTCATGATTACATGTCCGAGTTTGCATGTATACGTTTGCGTGTCTATATTTGCATATTCACATTTTGCTATCCATGCACCCATTACCATCGTGCATTCTATCTAAAAAGTGAAAAAAAAGAAAGAGAACATTTCATTAGAGCCTAAGAAGTAAACCAAGCCTGAGTTGCCAAATTAGGATATCCATGGAATTAAGGTACCGAAAGGGCATTAATTTTAATTAACTAGTGTAACCAAGTCCCCGAACTCATAATCTCTGGTTTGTAGAAGTAATTTAGTTCTCCTGCTAATTTACTAGGTTTCTAATCGACTTACCAAAAAAATGATTAGTGGCGACTCCAAATTCTAAAATTATTTGAACAAAAAACTAAAGTTGCGATTCAACAGGACTTGGGGAAATCCGTATTAGGTTAGTCAATCTAATTAACTTGATAATGTGTTACTTGAGAATTTTTCACCGATCGAAATTTTTTAGGTCGCAACCCCCACTCTCATCCGTGCTTTGGAGAGGTTCTGGGATCCAGAGACTTTGACTTTTGACTTTCAAGTTTGGAGATCACATCGACTCTTGAGGAGTACACCGCTATTATTGGAGTGGTTTTTGATGAGCATATTGTGCAAACTCTCTTCGAAAAGGATTCCACTTAAGCCTTATCCGGGTTTCTCCATCTCAAAATTTCTAAATTAGAGAAGATCTTCAAATCTAATTCTGTTCACCCTTCATTTCTCTATAACAACTACTCATCCCACCCTATCGATATTGGTCGATAGTCAAGTAAAGTATTTATTCTAGCCTTCTTGCATTTATCTTATTCCCTCCCTTTGGAACAACATTTGACCCTTTCGTGGTCCATATCACTCAACAAGCATGTTATCACTGGAATTATTCTTACATGATCTTAGCCGAACCTTTCTTTTATAAACCATTTTCCATCCGTCCAAAAGGGCACCTTTTAAGCCTCTAACAATCTCCTACATATGTGGTTCGTTTCTCATATTAAAACTTTCAATCTCTGTGTTGAGTGTTATGAAATCAGCTGACATGTTTATTCACAAAATGCCAATCCCCCATCCCAAATTATCCTTCAAAGAGTGGTCAGAGTTACTTGAAGATTTGGAGACAAAACAACTGCAATGCCCCTTAACCTGGCCAAAGATATTAGAGGTCTTCATCATTGGAATAGATGGAAATCCCATTCCACGGCTAGGTTACACAAGTGGAACTGCGTATTATCTAATTAGAGTTGTGAGACAATTTAGCATATTACAAAAAGTCCCATGATAGTATGTCCTATGATTTTCACTTTTGTTTACCACGAGGTGAGCTCACCAGGGAGACTAAGACAATCGATCAGGCCAAGATTAACCTTATAATCCATGTTTTGAAGAGTTCTCCCCTACAAGAAGTGGAATGGCCTAATCATCTTGATGAAGAGATGAATGTACACCGCGCTTCCAAGTAGTACATCAAATTATTCAAGGAGCATCGGTAATCCTTGGTGAAACCATATGTACCTAATTATATTGTCCCACATCAGGCTAGAGTGAAGCTGTACATACTAGAAGATATGGGGCCACTATCCTTCGAGGAAGATGAAGATCCATTTATGCGGGACTCGAAATGATTAGAGGACATTGAGGATATCTTAGATCCTAAGCATCCTCAAATTGGATAGATGATTCTCCCTATCTAGTTTTAATATATGAATTTTAAAATTTAAGTCATTTTGAACACCTTTGAGAGATTCTAATTGTATTGAACTCATATCATTTTCATCTATGCACATTCAGCATGTCTTTCTTGATCTGACAAAGAGGAATTATCACGGATTACATCCCTCTTGATAGTGTGATATTCTGGATTTTTGACCCATTTTCGGAATTCATAAATAGAATGGATATATTTCATTAATACGCTCTAGTTAAGCTTTACTCGAGCCTGATCAACTCGAGATGACTAACCGAAGGGGAAAGGCTATCTAGGACCTTAAAGTACGTGGACCTAATAGGTCGATACGCGTAACTCCTAAATAGCCGCCCGTTGGTCTGAGATTTCGATAGAGTCGTAATTTAATGAATTTGGCCACGAGATGAATTCCAATCTTGGACAATCGAATTTTTATGATGGTTACAATGGAGAATTGGATTTGGTTTTAGAAGCGTCGCTAGTCGGGCAGACAGCCGGAGAACGTTGCGAAGCAAGATGTGAGGTGAAAAATTACCGAAATGTCTTTAGTCAATGCTTAGTCCTTAGAATTAGAATAATAAGAATTATTTTAGAATAAACGCGTTGGTGCAACGTCATTTCCGGTCTGAAATTCGTTCGCGCTCGGGACCCGATCGGTGCATTTGGCACGCATCTCGAGGCAATGTCTCGTTAGTTGTCATATTAATCAAATCATGTCAAATTAATCAATCAAAGATCAAATCACACAATTTCCAAAGCAATCAAGTCAATCAAGGGTCAATCAAAGTACAACCATCATTCAATCACAAACCCTATACCTAACCCCACTAACTTGATCTTGGATTTTGTCTCTCCCTTAGTATAATCTCTTGACACTCTCTCTCTCCCTCATTTCTCCAATTTTCGGCCAGCCCCTCTCCTCTCTCTTCCTCCCGAAGCTCTCTCTCTCCCTCTCCGTCTTCTCGGCCTCCAGCGCGCACCCGGACGAAAACGGCTCGTTCGAGCTCGTCCGGAGTCCAAACGACTCCCCGTTTTCTCCCACAAGACCGTAAGACAAAGGCCTTTGAAGATCTGGAAGCCTTTTCCCCAGATCCTTCCTGAAACCTCCTCGAAATCAAGCCAAACCGTGACCCAATACAAATCTGACTTCCTGCAGCCACCCCAACTTCAAATGGCCGCCGATGAAAACTCAACTGTTGGATCTAACTGAATTTTGGATATGTTGTAGCCCCATTTGAGGTGAGTTCACAGAACTTGATTTCACTCCGATCCGATATGATTTGGGCCTCCATTCGTGCATTTTCCTTTCGGTCGACGAAACTGTTTTCTTCAGCCCGTTTCGTGCTTTACATTCTGTGGTCATAATTTGACCATGGGAGCCTAGGGGACTTATATCCATGTCATGTCCTTATTTTCTAGCTTGTTATGGCCACGATTTAGCCTTCACTCAGCCCCCAAGTTGTTGTGCTCCTTCGTTGGCCGTGAGCCCCAAAACGGCCGCCCGATATCCTCGTCGTTCTTGTCGTCGTTCTAGCCACGTTCCGGTAAACACACTCACTAATCTTAGTCTAGGAATATGGTATGTGTGATTGGTTTGGTTAATGGTTTGCTTGATGTGCGCGGATCGACTAAAAATCATAATAATCGCATAGAACGGTTAGGCAAATTTAGGGGTTCGGTGTAGAACGGGCCAACTCGTGGGCTTGGGATCTGTTTGTAGGCATGGCTAGGGTTCATGAGGGCTGTGGGTTGGCATTTGGGGCTTGAGAATGAGTGGCAAGAGTGGTAAATGGGCTTGGGAGTTAGTTTGGGCCAAATTAGACTAGTTGGGCTTGATGGGCCAAGTTGAATTCCTATGGCAATGGGCTTGGACGTGGTTCATAAGGTTAATGGGCTGATTTAGGGTGGATTTTATGTAAGAAATTAGAAGGGCCAAGTGCATTAATGGGCCATAGATTTAGTTTGGCCAAAAAGGGCTTGATGGGCTTAAATTGGATTGTATTGGTATTGGGCTTAGGCAGTGGCCTTTAGGGCCTATTGGGCTGGTCTAAATTGACTCTAAAAGAGTAGTTGATGGACCCAAGTGTGAACCATGGGCTAAGATTTGAATTGGGCTTGAAATAAACTAGTGGGCCCAATTAGGCCTAAGGCAAGAATTTGAATAAGACTGAGACATGGGCTTACATAAGGGGACTTGAGAGGTTGACTTAGATGATTGAGAATGAAATATTATGGGCCAAGTTATGAAAGTGGGCCGTAGGGCAAGATGGGCTCTAGTGAGTTAGATTCTACCAAAAGGGCCCAAGGGGCTTACTTGAAAACTCGAGCAGGATGTGACGTTCTTGAATTGAGGACCATGAGATGGGATTCATAAACGATTCAAAATATAAAATCGAGCACTCGACTGAGGCAATAGGGCCAAGAATGATTAATGGGCCAGAGTGTGGGCTTGAGAGTTATATAACTGAATTGGCCTAAGGGAAATGTACGCTCAATAGGATTATACTGTTTATACGAATCGAAATATTACGTTTCATTGTGACATGCCATGCTATATTATGCACACTGATTGTCAGTTTGAGATCATGTGACTTGTGCATTGTGACATTATGATGTGCTTTGGCATCGATTGAGCATGAGCATGGCATGCACTGTTGTGCGGAGCGATAAGCGTGCGGACCTAATGTACCTGGTGGAGGCACGGTGCGCCCTGATGTGCGAGGCACGGGGTAGCTGGAGAGATAAGCGTGTCAACCTGAGGCGTACCATACGTGGGTTGAGACACGTGCCTGTAGCGTATGAGACACAAGCAGGACCCTTCGTGCTCACATGTGACTTAGCATTGTGCATTGGCACCAAACACGAGATTCTGGCATATTACGTTCGAGCATTCCTGCATGCGATTTTGCTCTTTATATGTTTGAGAATACATGAAAAACGGATCCTTGTACGCTATAGCCTGTATACGTTACCGTCGATGGAATTGTGTTAGGGAGAATTAGCTAGCCCTAGAATGCAGGTTAGGGCCGAACCGACTAGCATACTTTATCCTACGCTAGGATTAGTGGTGAGCTTATTGAGTCTTCGACTCACTGGCGTTAGTTGCCAACATTTTCAGACCTCCGACCATAGCGATGAGCATCCCACCGATACTCTTGGACCCCTGTGGAGGTAGAGACTGACGTGAGGCATTTTGCCAAGACCGATGGATACCGAGCCTTCCTCTCCTGAGTACGAGGAGGATCCTGAGGAGCTACCGCAGTAGTCAGACTGGAGCGACACTAAAACGAAGTAGACCCTCAGGTTAAGATGTCTAGTAGAGCGTGGGGATTATGGACCAATGTTGTATTTCCTTTAGAGGATATTATACCCTAATGCTTATTGACCATATGTATGTATTGGCGATTATTGTTACCTGTATATTTTTCATATTCTACCCTATTATCGTATGTATGCATGTATGGGTTGGAGATTAGTTTCTGCAGGTTAGTGTTTGTTTTCGAAGCGTCGTCTGGCCGTGACGAATTTTCCTGGGCCGTCGCGAATCGTGGGCCAGGTGAACGCAGACAGATTTGGCGGGATGTCGCAAGTCCGTAGGCTTCGGGGCGTGACAGATAGCATGCTCATTGGCAGTAAATGAGAGGAAAGATCATTCACATGAGGCTAAGGCTCATAAATGAGCCTTTTTTCCATTAACCTCATATGAACATGATCACCTTCCTTACATCCTAAGTTGAATTTGTTGTGATAAGGAATTTGAATGGAAAGGCTGTGCTTTAAAGATTTTGATCCAAAGGGCAAACTTAGTGGTAATCTCATCATTTTCCTTCTTCAAACATATAACATCATCAATAGCAATGTCCCTTTTTGTCCAGCATCTTTCACATCAGCAAGCGATTCATTAGAAAGGATCTTTAAAGAAAAATATTTATCCATGAGGCTTTAAACTTGCTTTTTCAAAATAGTAATTTTCTTTTAAGGACTTTTTAGTCCCTCATAAAAAATTTTGACAAATTATTGCATTTCATGATTAATAAATTCAGGGGACTCTACCTCAAATTCATCATTAGCTTTGAGTTGATATTAGCCTTAAGACAAATATTGACTTGCTCAGCATCATCATCGATACTCGCATAGTAAGTATCACTCCAAGTATCAACCTTAAGGGCTCACTTTCTCTTTTTGAACTTGCTCTTCTTCTTCTTTTGCAAAGGGCTGTCAGGCTTAATATGTCTAGGTTTTTGACAACCATAGCATATCACTTCTTTTGACTTGGAATCATCTCTAGTCTTATGTTGCTTTTTACCGTTATGATACTTGGTAGGTCATTTCCCTTTGTAGCTGTGGCGACCTAGGCTCGCTACTCCTTTTCATGGTTTTTGGTTTAATTTGATATTAATAAATAATAGAGGGTGCATGCGTAAAGCATAGAGAAAAAAGCTCCTAACACCCCATCAAAACCCCAACACGCGCACATACATCAAAGGTTGAGCATATATATATAGGGCTATAAACACACCTATCATACAAGCGAATACTCCATGGCAGTACACAACCTATTTAAGTTTACTCGCATACATATATATACACATATACATAGTTTGTACCATACATTGAAGTCTTTTAAACAAATACCTGCGAAAAAATATCAAAAGACAACTCCATCTCTACTCTAAGTCTATCTTTGACTATCTCATCCCTGTTCTTAATGTTCCACTCTGCGGCCAGCCAAAAAGAGTTTATTGCCACATATACCATCAAAAGCCTTCCTATACACACCAGTCATGCCCTAGTTTCCTCACTACTACTGTTACTATACACCATAGTTATCATCACTATAATCTCAGAAGCCACTAGAGGTAACGGCCTAGATAGATAGCCAGAAAGCTCCCTCCTGAACAATGCTATGAAATAGAAGGGGATCATTCCATTGGGCTCTCCCATGCCAATCTAGAGTATCGAAAGAAAAAGTTGAAAATCCTTGCTTGAAAACTTGGGATTATGATGTGCTACCTATCTATGTTCAAACTCTACAAATGTACCATAATGCAAAACATAGTGCTCTAGTATGCTACCTCAATGTGACGTCCTAGGTACGTTGTTGACCCATTCATTTTATCTTTCAATTAAGCGCAAGGGAAATGAATCACTCCCCTTAAAAATATAAAGATAAGGATAGATAACATGAAAAACAACAACAAAAAATAGCATAAGCTCATTTTATTTATTTACTATTAATCTTGGGAAGTGCGCATCTACAATCCCTACCTTAGGGCCACTTGCATTGACCATCCAAAAAGATACCAGGTCAGGGTTGGGGTTAACTCACTACTTCCAAAAGAAACCTACTCCAAAAAGGGATCACGTTCTCTTCCTCATCTTAGTTTTAGTAATCGACTGAGGTTCCATAGTTACGGTCCTAAAAACATTTAACAATAATGAATGAGATATAAAGTCTTAGTAAGTCAACACCATAAGCTTGAATAGGATGCTGATTCGCTTAAAGCGGCCTGAGCATGCAGGTTAAAGTCGATAATAGATCAATAGCGTGCGACTCTCGCAACACTTTAAGTATGGCATGATTAGGCACATAACTCAATAATCAACCATCATTCACATTCGAACTTACTCAACGTTGGCGCACACATTGCACAACCAGAACACTCATTGCAACCTCTCATGTACAACACATCACATGTGTTCCTATTATTAATGACCACTTAGGCATGACATAGCTTGAATATTGGTGGTCTATGGCATGATCAGGTATATATACATTCAAGAGCACTAGACAATAACCAAATAATTACCAATAATCACCAAATAATCACCAACAATCTCAAGATAATCACTAATAATTACCAAATAATAATTAAATAATTATTATTTCAACCACGATCAATTAATCCAACTATAATAAATTAGCCCGATTACAATTAATTAACCCAACTATAGTTAATTAATTCTTTCATGGTTAACTAGCCTACCTTTAGTTAATTAACTCGACTACGATTAGCGTAAAGTAACTGTGGTTAATTAATTTGACCATGATTAACGAAAAGTAACTATAGTTTAATAAAGTAACCATGGTTAATATTAAAGTAACTACGGTTAAAATAAAGTGACAATGGTTAATCAACCTAACCAGGGTCAATTAACCCAACCACAATAACCAAACTAACCAAGGTTAAATTAACATCTAATCCATCATTAACTTAAACTAACCAATAATTAACACTAATTAATCTAATCTCTAAATGCAATTTATAGCATAATTGGTTTCTAGGGGTTAGGTTAACTCACAAATTAATGAGAGCGGTGGCAGCGACGCCAGAAACGACGATGATGATTGCGACAGTGGTGACGATGATTGCGACAGTGGTGACGATGATGACGACAGCGACGACAACGATGGCGATGACGACGACGATGATGACAATGGCGACATTAACAATGGCGATGATGGTGGTACGATAAACAACAGTGGCACGGCTACGGCGATGGTGTAGCGTAGGGCGACAACTCGTGGGTGGCTCAGGCACGTAGGTGGCAACAACAGCGTACAAGCGGGTGGCTATGACAATGGGCGACAAACAATGCACGAAGGCGACGTACGATGGGGTAAAAATGGAGGATGGAGATGGGGAAGGGTGGCTGGTCAAAAACATGAGGAAGAGAGGGGGGCTCCACGGCCAAGGGGGGAAGAAAGAGGGAAGAGACAGAAAAACAAAAAGTGGGCCCACTCCATTAATTCACATTACTGGGTTTTGTCTCAAGCTAATTAATGCAATGGGATTTAGGTAATTTCACATAGGGGTAAGTTAGTCAATAAGCATAAAGGTTAAGGGTATTTTGATCATTTGTTAACAAGGGCAAAATGATAATTTCAAAGAAGGGGCAAAACGATAAATTTACCTTTAGGGGTAAAATGGTAAATTCATTTTTAAGGTCAGCTAGGGCTAGGCTTAGATGTGACTAGTCTTGATGCTACGATTCCACGCCGACACGCTTAATTCTACTTGATTATCCTAGTCTGACTATTGGCCTTTAAACATCGAAAATCCAATATTATTTAACTGACAAACAACCGAATTTTTGGAATGTCATAACTATCCCCTCTTGAAGGGAATTTTGTCCTCGAAATTACACCCTAACACATCTACAAAAAGATCAAGATACTGGCACCTTATAATGTCCTCGCTTTCCCACGTCACTCCCTTTGTCCCATGGTGTGCTAGATCACCTTCACTAAAGAAATTGTCTTATTTCGAAGCACTTGCTCTTTCCTATCGTCAATCATCATTGGTTATTCCACATACAATACTCACTCATCCAAATCAATCTCTTCTAAATTCAACACGTGCGCTGGATCAGGTTTATACTTTCTCAGCATTAATACAAGGAAGATACCATGCACTTGAGTAAGTCTCGATGGCAATGCGAGATAATAAGCTAAATCCCCAATTTGCTCCAAAATTTCAAACGATCCAACATACCTCGAGCTTAATTCACTTTCTTGCCAAAAACGAGTTGTCCCTCACATAAGTGACACTTTAAGAAAAACGTGATCAACTACTTAGAATTTCAATGGCCTACGCACGCCACTTATCAGCATAACTTTTCTAATGACTTCGGGCTGTCCTAAGTCTTTTTCTAATGACCTTAACAGCATCCAATGATTGTTGCATTAACTCAAGGCTAGTGATCATCCTTTCACGAACCTCATTCTAATAAACCGGTGTCCTATAGGCCCTACTATACAACGCTTCAAAATGTGCCTTCTTTTTGG